>CATQJL010000112.1:48227791-48312386 GCA_958299035.1 Cylicocyclus nassatus | reverse complement strand
TAGGATCCTAGAAACATCGAATTGATCTCCACTTGCGGCTTCCTTCTGTATGACGGTTTGCGCAGATGTCTTCAGGAAATTTGGACAGAATCACTCTGCGCCAAATTCTGTCTGCGCTCATCTTCATTCCGGTTTGTTCCAAATGGATGATACGTGAACTAATTGCTTCGAACGTTTCTCGGCAACTTTCGGGACTGTCTTTTGCTCCTTGAAGTCGTTCGATTTCCTTGATGAGTATGTCTGCCATGTTGGCAGAGCAATCGAAGTGCTTCTTTAGAATGTTGACGGCTGTCTGGTACTTGTCTCCGACAACAGGGATGCAGTTCAAAGCAGCAGCTGCTTTTCCTTTGAGCGCTTGCTTTAGAAAAAGGAATTTGTCGCAATCCGATAAGTCTTCGTCACAGTGAATAAGCGAATCGAACACTGTCCAAAAACTGTTGAACTCTCTGAAGTTGCCAGAGAATGTAGGAACCTCTAGGAGCGGTTTCCGGATCCTGATCTGGCGTTCACTTCGTTCCATTGTTGAGCCTTTTCCTATCTCGCTGTCTGGCTGACTCGGAATACTGGGAGCAGCCGTATGCAAAAGTGTCGTTTGCTCCCTCAGTTCCAGTTGTCTGAACTGTATTCTGTTTTGCCATTGAACTGCTATCACTTCCAGATCGAGTGCTTCCAGCTCCACATGCTTGCTAAGTTCAACCATCAGCTTCTCTCGTTCCTTTTCTTCACTGCGTGCACTGATGTGCTCAATGGCAGCGTTGAGCTGTGTTTCTTGCAATTTCACTGCGTTTTGCAAAGAATTGAGGAGATTTGTTATTACTCCTGTCTTTTCTTTGATATATTCTTCACATTCTGCTTTTGTTGTTGGAAACGTGAAGGAAACATCAATGTCATTGATTTGTGACTCGTGCGATTTTACGAGCTTGCAGGCATTGTTGATCCTGATTTTGAAAAGTTGAAGTGCGGCCATCTTCGAGATTCAATTCCGACTTCTTTTCTTTTGTCCTGCAGCAAGTTGGTTGCTTTGCTGTTTCTTCAATGTACAGGTTAGCGAGGTTTTCGCAAACTTGCAGGCTCTTTAGTGATGTTGTTGAATAGAGACAGCTGTGTGCTGATCTCTGATGAGCAAGCGTGCCTGGGTGGCTTAAACGCTATGCTAACTGGTAAGGTGGTTGGACCTCGAACAGACAAGGATTGGGTTTCAATCCTCTTAAGTCAAGAGTTCTTGGTCGAACTTTGACTTTTTTGGCAAAATGAGCGCTTGTGACTCAAGTTACCTTCCTTTCAAATCTCAATGTACTGATCTCCGGTCCTGGGATAGGATTGGCGAGAAATTGAGATTGATTGGAAATTTGCACCCACAAAAATTTGTTCCACTCTCTGGATCACTTACGAAAAGGATTCACAGAAAGTTTCACGGTCCTATGTGGTTATGTGCTGCACTCACAAAATTTGTTCCACTCTCTGGATCGCTTACGGAAAGGATACACAGAAAGTTTCACGTACTAATGTGATTACGTGCTCCACCTGACTACTCTTTCACTTTCTGGATCACTCACGAAAAGGATGCACAGAAAGTTTCCAGTTGTCTGTGGTTGTGTGGTAACACTGATTCTTTCCCACTCTCTGGTTCGCTTACGAAAAGGATGCACAGAGAGTTTTCAAGAATAGTTCACACGACCGACTGATTTTTCCTACACCTCTCTGGATCACTTACGAAAAGGATGCACAGAGATTTTCAGATAGTAAAGCAGTGGTATCAACGCAGAGTACTCACCTCTTTGGATCGCTTACGAAAAGGATACACAAAGATTTTCAGATAGTCGGTTGGTTGTCTTCCTGCCACGCAGGAAGACAACCAACCGGGCCAAAACATGAATTTTAGTCTAAAAATCTGCGCCAAACACCGCACTTTTTCGAATAAAGTGCCTTTGTTGATGATTTATGTATCATCAACCTCAACAATTCTATAATCCTAATAGCTTACGGGTATTCCCCATAGGCTATATTCCCCAATCACTTATATTTAAGTGCTGAATCACTCACCAATGAGTGGCACCTATCTTCCAGGGACCGCGCCAAGCCGCGGCATCCTCTTTCTTGCATATATTTCGTGGACATTCCGATTGTGCACGGGTCAGCTCCGCCTTACTACCTATATAAGGAGCCCCCGATTGTATTATAAGTTGCTTCCCCCGGTTCAACACCGGGGTTCGTCTGTGGATAAATTAATCGACACCACTATCGTCAACTACACTTGGTTCCCACCAAGTTGGTGCATCGACCAGGGAAGCTACCTCGTATTCTATCTGCAACCGGAGGAATCGAGGCCACAAGACCCGCGTGGCAGGAAGAAGAACCAACCGACTATCTGAAAATCTTTGTGTATCCTTTTCGTAAGCGATCCAAAGAGGTGTAGGAGAAATCGGAAGGAATACCACTTACTATCTGAAAATCTCTGTGCATCCTTTTCGTAAGTGATCCAGAGAGGTGTAGGAAAAATCAGTCGGTCGTGTGAACTATTCTTGAAAACTCTCTGTGCATCCTTTTCGTAAGCGAACCAGAGAGTGGGAAAGAATCAGTGTTACCACACAACCACAGACAACTGGAAACTTTCTGTGCATCCTTTTCGTGAGTGATCCAGAAAGTGAAAGAGTAGTCAGGTGGAGCACGTAATCACATTAGTACGTGAAACTTTCTGTGTATCCTTTCCGTAAGCGATCCAGAGAGTGGAACAAATTTTGTGAGTGCAGCACATAACCACATAGGACCGTGAAACTTTCTGTGAATCCTTTTCGTAAGTGATCCAGAGAGTGGAACAAATTTTTGTGGGTGCAAATTTCCAATCAATCTCAATTTCTCGCCAATCCTATCCCAGGACCGGAGATCAGTACATTGAGATTTGAAAGGAAGGTAACTTGAGTCACAAGCGCTCATTTTGCCAAAAAAGTCAAAGTTCGACCAAGAACTCTTGACTTAAGAGGATTGAAACCCAATCCTTGTCTGTTCGAGGTCCAACCACCTTACCAGTTAGCATAGCGTTTAAGCCACCCAGGCACGCTTGCTCATCAGAGATCAGCACACAGCTGTCTCTATTCAACAACATCACTAAAGAGCCTGCAAGTTTGCGAAAACCTCGCTAACCTGTACATTGAAGAAACAGCAAAGCAACCAACTTGCTGCAGGACAAAAAGAAAAGAAGTCGGAATTGAATCTCGAAGATGGCCGCACTTCAACTTTTCAAAATCAGGATCAACAATGCCTGCAAGCTCGTAAAATCGCACGAGTCACAAATCAATGACATTGATGTTTCCTTCACGTTTCCAACAACAAAAGCAGAATGTGAAGAATATATCAAAGAAAAGACAGGAGTAATAACAAATCTCCTCAATTCTTTGCAAAACGCAGTGAAATTGCAAGAAACACAGCTCAACGCTGCCATTGAGCACATCAGTGCACGCAGTGAAGAAAAGGAACGAGAGAAGCTGATGGTTGAACTTAGCAAGCATGTGGAGCTGGAAGCACTCGATCTGGAAGTGATAGCAGTTCAATGGCAAAACAGAATACAGTTCAGACAACTGGAACTGAGGGAGCAAACGACACTTTTGCATACGGCTGCTCCCAGTATTCCGAGTCAGCCAGACAGCGAGATAGGAAAAGGCTCAACAATGGAACGAAGTGAACGCCAGATCAGGATCCGGAAACCGCTCCTAGAGGTTCCTACATTCTCTGGCAACTTCAGAGAGTTCAACAGTTTTTGGACAGTGTTCGATTCGCTTATTCACTGTGACGAAGACTTATCGGATTGCGACAAATTCCTTTTTCTAAAGCAAGCGCTCAAAGGAAAAGCAGCTGCTGCTTTGAACTGCATCCCTGTTGTCGGAGACAAGTACCAGACAGCCGTCAACATTCTAAAGAAGCACTTCGATTGCTCTGCCAACATGGCAGACATACTCATCAAGGAAATCGAACGACTTCAAGGAGCAAAAGACAGTCCCGAAAGTTGCCGAGAAACGTTCGAAGCAATTAGTTCACGTATCATCCATTTGGAACAAACCGGAATGAAGATGAGCGCAGACAGAATTTGGCGCAGAGTGATTCTGTCCAAATTTCCTGAAGACATCTGCGCAACCGTCATACAGAAGGAAGCCGCAAGTGGAGATCAATTCGATGTTTCTAGGATCCTAGACACGATCGACGACATCATCTCTCTACGGGAAACGACTGCGTTAACAATGAAGACACTCATCCCGAGTACCCTTGAAACAAGCAACCATCAGAACACAAGTCATGACGATCCGAAATGGGAAGAGGAGATAGAAAATGTCGACCAGCCTCACTTTCCTACTAGCTCCAATCATCATTTGCGAGTCTCCAAGATACTGCAAAGAACCAACTTCGATCATCGCAAAGCAAGACAAGAATTCTACAGCTCAAGCAAACTGCCAGTCATGTGCCAAAGCGTACTTCAAACGGCTTCAGCCATGATATTCAACGAGGCAGATTGGGACTATCAACCCATAACAATACTGATTGACTCTGGCGCCCAGCGAAGCTTCATCAGATCAAAACTTGGTGAAGATCTTAAGCTGCCAGTCATCCAAACGACATCATTCACCACATCAGGAATGGGAGAATTGAAAGAAACATTCAGTTTCAAAGAAGTACAAATCACTTTGAAAAGCCTTCACAACACAAAGAAGCTTAAGAAGATATCAGCGCACACGAAAGAGAAGTTGACTGCCAACCTACATACAGCACATCTCACAGATGCAGATGTTCACTTCATTTCCAATAAGAACTTGAAGATAGCTCAAGATACGCTCACTCATAAAAGCGTCTTGCCTGAACTCATTATTGGACAAGATCTTCTCAACCTCGTCACTGTTCACACCGAAACAGTACTCAAGCTTCCTTCGGGGCTCATCTTAACCTCCACCATCTTTGGATATGTCATATCTGGTACAAGCCGTACCAACGTGAGCGCAGATATCGTCGGCACTTTTGGTTGTACATCCACAATGCAAAAAGCCTCCAAACTCGCTTCTCACTCTCAAAGACACTTCAAACGGCTCACAACAAAGAAGATGTTCGCCGTTCTCAATCAAAACGCTACAGGTGGAATCAACAGGAGAATCTTCCGAGTTCATACTGAAGTACCATCCCAGAGGACCGCGAAGTCGTTACCGAAAAAGAGCATATCCCAGACAGCTGCTGATAATCGCGAAGCTAAAGCAGACAGACAACGATGGTTGGCCAAAGTTCGCTGCATATTAGGCTCCATTTCCAGCTCCAACACGAGGAGTGCGAATGGAATTCTTGCCAGAACACTTCGACCGACCTCACAAGCTAACATAAAGATGACGGACATGTCGAAGATCACACATCACAGACATCTGATGACGGAAACCACTGCTATCACAAAGACAATCACCGATAACGATTCTGTCAACTCAAAATCGAGAGGGCAGAACCGACGAGGAAGAAGAGACGACGACGAAAGGCGAAGCTACACCACGGAACAGCAACCACCAACCACTACAATTGATCACCGTAAATTCTCTTCCGTCTGTATCTCCCATAAGTATGGACTTGGATACAAGATGATCAAGGATAAGAGACAGACATATAAAATTACACGACAAAGACGATGTCAGATTTAGAAGACAAACACTAAGCTGCGTATATCGGAAGAGAGCCTCTCAGGTCAAGAGCATGTCAGCAAAACAGCAATGAAAAAAAATGATTGATGGAACGAGATGGTCATACTAATGTATGCTATGCTGTAACCCATACAACGAGAAAATGAAAACAAAACAACAAGGATAGTCAATTTAGGCAAAGGGAACGTGGACCGAAGTTCAGCAGAGTTGTATCGACTGAATTGTACAAGAGTACACGCACTCCAGTATATCTCTGGCTAGGCCCGTGCTTGTAAGAGATCTTGGAATATTGATGGACCATAAGCTCCTGTTAAGATCTCATATTGAGAATATTTCGCGTGCAGCCTTACACAGAGTATTCCTTTTATTACGGAACTTGAAGCATGTAGACTTGAGAGTATACATCAAGCTGTATATGGCCTATGTTCTCCCTTCATTAGAGTATGCTTGCCAAGTCTGGAATCCTCACTTAAAAAAAGACATTCTAACCTTGGAGAAAGTCCAAATGGTTTTCACTCGTGTAATGTATTACAGATTTTTTCCAAGCGAGGATTACCCGTATACTCTTCCCTCCTATAGATGTAGGCTGGACCACTTGAAGTTGCATAGCTTGCTGTATCGAAGGGTTTTGGCTGACTTAGTGCTTGCCTTCCAAATAATTCGCCTTGAAACAAAAATTGTTCCTAGTGAATTCTGGGTTTGGAGACCGTGCAACGGCCGAACAGGTAGGTTTAGCTTCCACTGCATTGACTCTACTGTTCCAAATACACTCTTCTACAACTCATTTTTCGCACGCACTTCTCGATGGTTACAAAAGCTTCCTGACGCAGTTCTCTCTGCTCCTAATTCAACTACTTTCAGAAAAAAACTTCTTAATTGTGACTTTTTGAGATTGCTGGGAATAGATGAATCCGAGTACTTTTGAGATGAAGTTTCTCCTTATGTCCTTCACTTTTTTTTCTTACATTTTAAATTCTACTCTTGGCTGGCTCCTTTTTTTTTTCAGAGTGTTGACTTGCTCAGTTTAACGCTGGCTATTTCTTCACTGTATTTTCCAATGCCCAATGGACTTCACTTGGGAAGTTGATCGCCTTTTTAACTCACTTATGTTGTCTCGTCTGTTTTGATTTCAGAGGCCTTCCATGGTTGCCTGTACAATTCAGTCGATACAACTCTGCTGAACTTCGGTCCACGTTCCCTTTGCCTAAATTGACTATCCTTGTTGTTTTGTTTTCATTTTCTCGTTGTATGGGTTACAGCATAGCATACATTAGTATGACCATCTCGTTCCATCAATCATTTTTTTTCATTGCTGTTTTGCTGACATGCTCTTGACCTGAGAGGCTCTCTTCCGATATACGCAGCTTAGTGTTTGTCTTCTAAATCTGACATCGTCTTTGTCGTGTAATTTTATATGTCTGTCTCTTATCCTTGATCATCTTGTATCCAAGTCCGATGTTAGCGTTGTTGGGGTAAGCCGAACGAGGTCTCCTGCCCGCCGGGTACGCATGATTTCGCTCATTCGCCTAGGTGCTTATCCCTCTTTCTTCGCTCGAAAGTGACCGTATATTTATATACCGTCACGCATCGTACTTGGACTTGTACTTATACCAAGTTTAGTCCCCACGACACTGACTTTCTGACTTTGAAGACAACACTGACGAGCACCTAGTTTAGAGAATTACTCTCCTCAATTTCTCTAGGGTGTTGAGCATGTTACAATTTCGTTTCATTACTGTTTTTGTCTGTCGTTGAGTTCGTGTCTTAGTACTGGCGCACTGTGCACAACAGTGTATCAATAAATAAATAAATAAATAAATAAATAAATAATCTTTGAAAATGAGTGAAGTCGAATTAGTTTGCATATGTATGGAAAGAGCGTAAAAAGTGCTATTAAAAAGCAACTGTTAAGGTTGAACTTATTTGATTACCTTGAAAGGATAAGTAATATGTTTCCTGGCACCCAATGCCATATCCTCTGTTCTAAAGCCTTGAGACCACCGAGCTATCGTGGATTTGGTGACAGTCCCCTCACCCATTGCTGCGCAGATATCTTTGGCAGGCTCACTTGTTCTACTGCGGCGCTGCTGCTCAAAGATCAAAATTATCTGAAGTGTGAGCTTTAATTTTGAGCGCTTACATAAATAACTCCACATGACAATGCCCAACTACAGACCTCGATCAGAAGATCAGGTTTTGTTATGTACTAACATCTGACGAAACATGGACTTCCAATTAGCTTTTCTATTTAAGAAAGCTGCATTTTTCCTCAAGTGCCCCATTACTTTTGGATCACCCTAATATGTAAGTGAATAGCAGATAAGGAAGAGAAATTTTGAGTCTATGCTGCATTTAGTGGTATGCAGCTTGTTTAGCCTGGCACTTTTGACTTGACCACTCCCTTGTTACTCGAAGCGAACAGCAGTGCACTTTCAATCTAACAATTTCGTAAAACTTCACTTCATTGAATGAGGCAAACTTGCTTCGGTTATGTATTACCAGTGGTATTATACAGGGTGTCCGTAAATATGTATACACTGTTTGATCGTTAATATCTGTTTTCCCAAGAAGTGTTTTGCCTTGCTTCAGGTACCATTTTGTAGAGCTGGCTTCAGCTTAGATTTACAATGTAGAGCGAATCGTCCATCTTTCTCCTTTACTGTAGGATTACGGTAGAAATTTGAAAGAGGGTTTTGGGCCATGAAAGGCCATATTTTGCCTCAGAAAGGAGACAGAACAGCCTGAAAATTTCTACACTAGGCTAATTAGAGTTGCTGATTCTAAATGTAAAGTTGCCAACTTATTGTGATGCTTCATTGAAGAGCTATGCCAGGCAAGAGGTTGCGCCAATTTTTCAATGTTCCTAAAAAGTGCGGTTGCACCGTTTAAAAAGCTTCGCAATCTTGTGAATAGTTGAGTATTCTCAGCGTCCATAAAAACCATATTACACAAGTTTTCACATTTTTTTGAAAAATTTTGAAACGGCAGCTTTTTCCACATTGATACCATATGTTTCAAGTTTCTACCGTAATCCTACAGTAACGAAGAGAGATGGGTGATTCATTCTATAATGCAAATCTAAGCTGAAGCCAGCTCTACAAAATGGTACCTGAAGCAAGGCAAAAGACTTCTTGGGAAAAGAGATATTAACGATCAAACAGTGTATACATACTTTACGGACACCCTGTATATGATCAAAAACTATTCTTCAACTTGCTGCGCCACTTTCAGATTGATTGAAGTTTTGGTAAATCAGAATATGAGCTTCTGGCACCACTGGAGGAAACTTGCTTTTATGACATTTACATCTTATTGGATGTGAAATCTCGCAAACTAACTCGAAAGGCTTTGGTTGCTTAGCATATTAGTGACGATCCCGGTCGGCTATGCTTACTTATTTCAGTACCAGTTCAAAGCGCCGCTTCGCGGCGCTTTGAACTGGCTTGCGTGTAGAGTGAGAAGTGTTCAAAGGCTAGAACTTGTGAAGTTTTGTCTTCAAATCTTTTCGTAGCCAAAAGTATAGCATAAAAACTTTAGGTATATACGTGTAGAGAGTAGTAGTAAGTTACTTTCTAGCTCTCTAACTCTTCAACAACTCAAATAGCTCCATGCCACATGCTACCTTAGCTTCACTACAATCTTCCTAACTCGGATTGAGTGCCACTAAATGCTTGAATCCACTCCAGGGCTTTTATATCCGTGTCATAGTACCTTCCTCTCCCTCTCTTCCCCACCCCTACCCTCGTCCCATCCCCTCCCCCCTCCCCGGCCCCTCCCAGCCCCCCGCACCCTACTGGTACAGAATACAAACCCCATGTAGCATAATGCCTTTCAGGCACGCAAAATTTTTATGTAGAAAGCACTGAAGAGTGGTAAGTTAGCCCCTAGCTCTTTAGCTCATAAGAAACTCCAACAGTCCTTAACAGACTTGGACTCAAATAGCTGCACGCCACATGCTGCGTTAGCTTCATCAAAATCCTCTCAATGCTAGAACTTTTACGGAAGCGTGCCACTAACTTGCTTGACTCCACTCCAGGCTTTTTCTGTTCATGCCAGGTACATTCCTCTCTCTTGCCTCCCCCTCCCCCTTCCTCCCCTCTCCTCAGCTCCCCGCACCCTACTGGTACAGAATAACGTAAATATCACTTTCATTTGTGCAATTTTCCTGCGTTTGAAGTTTTGAGCGGATTTTGCTTTTCTCTTTCCCCATTAGTTACCTACCTACGGAGAATAGAGAGGGAAGATTACGAACGGTATAATTAAACAGTTTCCAGTAGAGTTTTTTAGAAGGAAAACTTATTATCTTCTAAAACTTTTTCTAAGTAGAAACTCTTTGAATATTTCTGCAATTATTGTCCTACTTTTCGGGTTCTCCTTCTGCTGACGCTGCCATTACAATGCGTAACCTCAACGTTGCTTATCGAAAGTATGCCTACGCTTTTCGCCAAAATTCAGCTTTTTATACAGTACCACACAGAATTTGCTGGCTAAGGTGCAGGCTATTCTACTCTACCAAAAGCTCCACCTGCGGTAATTCCTCATGAGGAGAGACCGCATTTCCCTCTTCTTCCCTCTCAAATCGCACCTACTGCTCAAACATCCTTTACCAAGTTTTCGAATAAAGTTCGACTTCTACTATTGAGATTCTACGCTTAACCTCAAAGTCAATAAGTAAAATTCCATCCTACCCCGCCTCCTTTCCTCAGACTCTTCATGTAAGTGCTTACGATTTAACTTCCATTCACGAAACTTCATCTGCCATATTTCAATTTTCCCCATTTTCCTTCCTTGAAAGCCTTTCTAGCCTGTCACACTCCCTTTAGTTACAATGCGGCCAGAATTCCATTATTTTGCTCACAATATGAAATGTTAAACAATTACTAAACATACGGCTGTTGGTGTATCAAAATCGAGAACTTTCATGAGGGAAAATCCCATCTGGGATTTCTGCTGCACCACTTACAACTTTGTAAAGCAGTGCTTTTGTACAATTAAGTTATAGAAAATTGGCAACTAAAATAGACTGGTACCAAGTTGACACATCCTAATGCGCTAATTGAAATGAAGCGAGCTGTTACTTGGTGACAATAATGCTAATCGATAGTACTGTTTATGGAGTTGAGCACGAAAGGGCGTTCCAGTCAACATCTCGGAAGGCAGACATCCTGGGTGCATTGGGTGCATTCGAGACATAGCGACAAACGCATGAGTCACATGGTCCCCCCTGCGCTTTATTATAGAGTATGATTAGAGCAACTTCATCGGTGAAATGTTGATTATTTCAGTATTAGAGCTACTTTATCGGTAAAATGTTGATTATTAAACTATCGCGAAAACCAATTCGTGCGCAAAAGAGAAGCTGGTAAGACAAACTGGTGATTATGTCATAGCTAAAGGACAATCGGTCTTTGGTGCTGTTGTATCTTTGATGCTGATAATATGTTTGCGCAGCGATTAGAGGTTAATGCTGTTATTTGGAAGATGAGTTTCAGAGATTTGATAGTCAGCCACTAACACACTAACACACGCCACTTCACGACAATACGACCCAGCAGTGGGTCGTACGTGTTCTGCCGTTTCGGACAACACGACCCACTGTGGGTCGTAAGATTCCTGAAGCTCTACATTTGTCAGTTTACGATGGAATTCTACGGGGTTCTGGCACATGGTTGGGGACACCTAGGCGAAATTTCAGTAAGAGCGGTCCGGGAGCATTACTGTAATGTGATGTTACGTTAGATACTAAGTAGATAGATGTAAGGCAAAACCTTTAGCTCAAATTATATGCTGTTTTTGAGAATTCAAGTGTACATCACTAGAGAAGCAATTCTACTAGTAAAAAATTTGTTAGCCCATCAAAAAATCTTCAATTTTATTGATTTTATTGATCTTTTGCAATGGTCATCCCGGGAAGCTCAAATTTCACATATGTAGGTTTTTCAGTATGCTGATTACGAAAATGATAGTCTCAATTCTCAATACCACCTTCTTACACCACCTTGATTTTTGCGAAAATTTTACCGTATTGCTACCGTGACCATACTGGGAAAGGTGTGAACAAAATGGATACTATAAACACAATCAGCACGTGAAATAACCTTAAAACACACTTTATCATGAAAATCCATGTTGTTGGGTTCATACTAAATGACTACCGTAACCTTACCATCTAACGCCAAAAATTGTATAAATCATATTCTGATAATCAATGCCTTCGATAAGCCGTTTGGTGGCATTTGTGGAGGCATCTTTTGAATATTTTCCAAAAAAACTACCATTTCAGACAATAGTAGGTTTGATAAAACGGAAAAGGCTCTGGTCCGCAACGGCAGTAATCGAAAAATCGGCCTTGTCCTGAATGTGTTAATGAAGTTCATTGTCTATGGAATTTTCATTGCTAGTAATCAATATAGCTTTCTCTACCTTCAACCTTGGTATAGATATCCAGTCAGGATCAAGGCCACTTTGCTAATTCCAGTTTAGAGCAGAAACTCAAAAATAGAATTGCCAGAAAAAACTTTTTACTACTTTTTCATTCTTTTTATTCAAAAAGGAGTAATTTATGAATTAAACTGGCGTCAACCACATATCAACATGCACAGAACAGCATTTCGATACCGATCAAGGTATTTTAAGAGCTTTCTATCTCAGTTAGAAGAAAACTTTCCGTGTAATATGCATCAGTTGTATATGCTTTCAGTGTCAAGCCGATTTGTCGATGTGCGAGAGCATGTGGATTGGATTTGCGAAAAGACCGGTGAGTAGATCTATGAGTACAACGCAATGGAATGAGCCTGAAAAACAATAGCTTACAATACTATCAGAATCGGGCTTGAAAACGAACGAAAAGTGAGGAGAGGGCTTTAAAACCACATATAAAGGCTTAGTCACGCCAGTAGGGGTTTTTGCTGTCAATAAATATCCGGTATCTCCTAAGCCATATTTTCTGACTTCTACATTTATGCAGGAGTCTGCCCGCTTCCCGAAGGTTCTGAGGACCAGGAGCAACCATCCCCCACAGCGTCCGGATGGTTACTCAACCCACTCTGACGACTTCCGCCAGGAATGAAAGAAAAAAATCAGAGTGAAATTTTGAACTAACTACATTATCTGTTGCCGATAAACGATTTGCATCACCTTATTCTCAACTTCCACCATTGAACTGGGAGTTTCTAGGCGTAATCTGAAGATATTGAATAAATGAAAAATTTTCATTTTTGCGTGCTCAACTTCGAACGACGAGCACACCTCCTTCAAAAATGGTGCTTTTTTCGTCACATAAGCTTTATAGTGTTCAAGTCTCTAGCAACCAGCGCGTTTTTAAACTTCCTTCATGTGAACTAAACTCCGGGAGATCAGGATAGTAAAAGATTTTGGCTTGCATTGTTGAAACACGTGTCATATTAGATCCATTTCATCCACTTCGTCCACTTCACCATCGCTCAAATCAATCAGCAGACCAATAGCGAAGCCAATGTTCACTCGATCTAATTCATCCACCACTGTTGGTCAGTCCAAGTATTCAAAGCGAAGTGCATGAAGTGGATCAAGGGATCATGTGGATCACGTATGGCGTGTGCTAAACACGTTGACAATCGAGCTTTTGAGCGAAAATTCCACTGACTTTCTCGCGCTTTTGAGCATGTATGTACGCGCATGCACGAAATCATTATGTGAGCCTTTCTAAAGGCTTATTTATGAAACATGCAAAGTTCAATCGGAGATACATGTATCTCACAGAATCTTTCATGAATGACACATAGGAACATTCTTGCATCAAATCTTCAGATGGATCAGATGCAATGACTATGTTTAAGGGACCTTCTTTTGAAAAAAGCGTTTTATTGGGTGTTTTTTGCCTTACTTCATCCTTGATTGCTAAACGGCTACAAACTCGCTTTCTCAGAGAAACATAATTAGCATATTTTACCATATCGAAAACGGTTTAAACACCCAAATTTGTGGTGTAAACTAATCACCAGTCACCGCGATGTCAGTGTGTTTTATACAGCAATCAGGCCCCAACATTAGTACTTGATACTGCATGAAATTACCCTAGCTTTTGTTTACACCTGAAAAGCTCCCATGCATAAGTACGTATGCACGAAAATACTGTCAGGGAGTTAGGATGTGCAAAGGCACGTATGCACGCGGTCGTCAACGCATCAACTGGGTCCTATCACATTTCAAAGGTTCTAAGTCCGGAAAAAAAGAATTGCTAGGATCTAAAGAATCTTCGAATTGCGCAGTTCCTCGCTTTTCTGAGACTCATCTTTTCTATGAGCGGTCTACGACATTGAGAAAAGATGGCAAACGGAGTGGTTCTATGTGCAAATCACTGCTTTCTAAAATCTCTTAATTAACGCTCTTTCGCTGTTATACCACCATTCTGTCCTAACTGCGCGGCTAAATTTTATGAAGCTATAAAGCACAAATTTGGGAAACCTCTAAATAATTTCATCACATTGCTGGAGTGACTATCTGATCATAGGCATATTAGTTCGTATAAACTGGTCTATCACTAATTCTTTATTCTTCACGGAATCCATCTTTTATTGATGATGTTAAATCAATCCAAAGAAAATCTTGTTGTTCTCTCATCTGCGAGTCGACACATGCATATAATTGCCTGCTAAGAGTTTTCTGCATACTCGCAAAGGTGGCTCCAGAGTTGTACGAAATCTCAGATCTGCTAATATCTTGCAAGGCCACATATGGTCTGATAAGAAGCCGGATTAGGTGGTCTGATAACCTTCCAAAGCAACACAAAATGTTTAGCTTTTTTAGAGTAGGATTGATTTTTCGAAACGATTTTGCACCCCTCAGAGGAAAGACTAGCCTGGTCACATGCACTAAGTGCGAGAGCTCCTACATCATTCTTATTTTAAACTCGAAAATGCGATTATTTAGTGCATGAGTTTTATCATGTCAAATTCATAGCTGCCAACCTCCTAACTCAATGCCCCATACTTGATGCGATCCGCACAAACTAGAACACTTCTACTACAAAATTAAATAGAAACCCTATCAGTCAGCGCCCGTCGCAAAAGCGCATGTCAGCAGCACAAAAAAAGAAAGAAACTTTCCAAAAAATATGATCAAATGCATTCGCCATTGCTCGCTTTCACCAGTTTTTAAGGGAGAGTACAGTGATGCTGCATAGATGCGCATCAGTAGCGGACGCACAAGTTTTTGGACGACTGGGCGGAATTCTGAGATGAGGGAGTTAGACGTTACTATTCTTAGACTGACGGACTTGGGAATTTTCTGAAATCTGATTAAGTTGAAGACATTGTATGATTGCAGCGCTGTCATACTTCATGCTAAGGTGTTAGGGTTAGAAGAGCCTTCTAAATATGAGTAAAAAACAAGAAGTATCTTGGCGGGCAGCCAACATGAACAGCTTCTACTAACCATAAGGATTGCGTATATAGATCTTCTTCAACAATTAGGTCGTTCCGAAAGTAATGTCGCTTTTTTCAAACGTACGCCACATCTCGTGGAAAAAAGATATGTAAGAGGTTCTGAAAGCATTTGATGCAGCATTTCATTCGCTCTCTAACGGTTATATAACCGCTGCAAAAAATCCAATAAGCTCTCGAAAAAATTGTCAAAATTTGCGACCCATGCTTTTTGACAAGGCCAAGTTTCAAAATTCTTCTAAATTCTTCTAACAACCCTCGGAAGGAATCCAAGTAATGGATAGATAGAGCAAACCCTACAAGAAACAGCACAACTTTTTCCTACTTTCCAGAGCTCGTCATAATTTTTGTATAGATTTTTTGATAGAACTACCGAATTTTAGCAGGCTCGTCTCAAACACAAATGCATCAAACACCAGTAAATCTTCGGATTTTGAAACTTCCAAAGATGGATTATGGTTTGACACTAATTTTACAAAGCAAGTGAGCATTTAACGCTTTAGATTAGCAACTTTCGAAAATTCCGGGTACAGCCTGAGGCGCCTCGGAAAACCTGAATTATGATAGTTCTACTCCGAAAAACACGACGAATCGGAAACAAAAAACAGCCGGTAAAAAGAGGAGAAAAAGCTGCGTCAAATGACACCCGAGTTGCTTGCCGGTTGTTGTTCTGTGAGTTTTGAGCTGGCGAAATATGGAATTCAATGGCATTGAAAAATTGACTCCAGAAACTCTAAGTAGCAAGCTAAGGAAAACAAAAAAGTTACTCTGTGTCCTACAAAGTTTGCTCTATCTATCTGTCAGTTGTGCTCTTTGGAGAACAGGTGCAAAAATTTAGAAAAATAGCCGAACTTAACTATGGCGAAAAGCATGAGTCGCAGATTCTGGTAATTTTATAGAGCTCGATGAATCTTATGCAATGAAATTACAACCTTTAGAAAGAGGATGAAATGCTGCATCGAATGAGATCTTCTAAGATTCTTAGCTCTGAAGATTCTTTTAAGATCTCCTGAAAATCTTGATTCCATGAAATGTGACGTTCATTTGAAAAAAGCGAGATTGCTTTCGGCACGACCTAATACATTTACGCTATGACGATAGGAATTTGGAAATAACGCTGGGAGCTCAGTATGCCTTGAATCTTACTGTTTAACACAGCATTCAATCTAGCAAAAAACATGTAGTTCCAAAAATAAGACTTTATACGAGGCATATTGACAACGCAGGGTACGATATGTTCATACCCTCGATACATAGAGCCACGAACTCTGGTAACCTTCACTTTGAGGGTTATAATGGGACACAACCTTCACCTGAAAAAAAAACAGAAGTCATCCGAAGCGAAGCTCCGGATGTTATTATCCGACTATGTCAGACGAACGTTAATGAAACAAATATTGGGAATAATATCTTTAGCTTATCTCAGCGAAAACGAGAATTTGCTTTTTATAGCCTTTTTCACCTTAGAAAAAGTTTCTGTGGTATTTTCGCCAGAATTTAAAACAACATTTCTTAGTTAACCTCTCGTTTGAACAAAATCGAGTTTTAGAAGTTTAGGAAAGCTATTGAAGTTAAATCAGAACGAGAAACTGCACTTAAACCTTGCGCAGAGAGTCGCGCACGAAAACGCCGGTCTATCTTGTTAATGATTGATTTTTAAAGCTTGGGATGTTGTCAGTTCTCCTCGTCGTGTCATGGCGATCAGAATGATATATAATGTTGCTGGGTTTCGTTGAGACCCCGCGGAAATCTGCAACCAGAGCCAAATGCCCCGTCGGCTCTGGTCTGTCTCTGCTGCTCGTCTGCGTCTCCGCGCGCTGCGCGCTACCTCGCTGCCCCAAACGCGGGGCGCGGAGCATTTGGCTTTGGTACCCTTTTCTTCGTTGTTTCGAACCCAATTTTGGCAAGCTATGTATCATTTTGAAGCTCTTGATCTCTATTTTCACGCCGACAACGTCCCAGAACCACATTTTTTGATTTGATCGAGAAATCCGGCAAAAACCTTGTTTTCGAAAATCTGAAATCCGGCAAAAACCTTGTTTTCGAAAATCTCTTGTTTTTCCTCTTGGTTTAACTGTTTTCACGCGGTTTTTGCATATAGATCTTGATTCTGTTTATGATGCAGACAACCACCCAGCTTTTATCTCTTCGAAGTGGAATTTTTTGCGAAAAATCGTAAAAAGTGCGTTTTCTTTACCTTGTTCTGTTTCAGTGCTTTCGCATCGATTTTTTTCCAGCTTGGGCGATTTTTGCTCAGAACAATAAGCGCAACAATCCAGACAACGTCCCAGGAAACAGGAACGTCAATGCGGGGGTAAAAATTCAAAGGACGCATCAAAAATCAAAACCCCGTGTTGCGAATTGCTGGTCCTGAAGCGAAAACTTACACTTTGAGAAGCCGCCAAATAAAAGATTTCCAGCCTCATTGCAGCGTTTTTACCCGGTTTTCAGCAGTTTCTTTTGCTTTTTCTATCTGTTTTACGTCATATTCTCTTCTCTGATCTTCTTTAAACAACCTTCACTATTTATGACGTCAGATGCTCAAACAACCTTCACTTTTAACGCCCTGTCTCTAGACTATCGAAGGTATGGGTATGTTTATTTCCAGCTATCGTTCATCTTGGCATACATCGTCTGCATCTTCCCGAAACACCGATGCATAGGACATCCGTTTACAGTTCCTTCATCACCAGAGGTTATTTATACACATGTAGACCTTCAAGGTTCGTGCCCGACGGATCGGCTATTTCAGAAGAAGTTTTTTAAAGTTATCTTGGCATCCATTAGCACATGCCGTAACTCGAGTAAGTGTTTCCGAGGATGCTGCGCTGAGTTTCAATTCTGCAGAAGTGTCAATTACACATTGGCGGCCGAGCAGTGACTGCCACGTGGGACCGCTTGACGCTCATGGTGTGTAAAGGCTTCAATTTGATAAAAGATCAAAGATTTTTTGTTAAAAGGACGATTTAGTACAAACTCGTTCCAGAAATCTTTTGCTGTAAATCTAGAAGTCTTCATATTTGTCAGCCTTCCACAGCTCTGTAGGTATACTGAGATGGCATTATGCGTGATTTTGTCCGGAAAATGCTGACTGGTCTATGAAAGGTCTTGGTCTCAAAAGGTAGACAATAAAAAATTTTGCGTTGTGGGCACTGCGTTGAAAAGCTCGATGGTCGGTGTATCAGCAGACATAGCAAATTTTAAGGGTATGTCTTTGCCCTCGGCGAGAAAGGATTACTTTTCTTTTCCTAAACTTCAATTTCTTTCGAAGATGTGCTTGATATCAGGGATTACCAGAAGCAGCACAGAATGAGTAGGGTGCTTCATCTGATATGACAAGCTAATCACGAAAATGGTAGTACTTACGTATAGAGATTTGTTTCGTGAACATTGAAAAGTGTACATAGGAAGGCTTGCTACAATTTGGGTAGGGGAGTTTTGGCAATTGGCAGATTGTTTTGGGGTCACGATTTAGTAAATAAATGATATTCAATGGTCTAGTACTTTTCATCTTCTTCTTCACCATCTGCTATAGTCAGCTCGTCGCAGAGGCAGTTAACGCGTACCCTCGTTCCGACGTATTTCCATTGGTTACGTAAGTTTTAGTCAAACCTTACCCTAAATTGTCGGAAACGGCAACAAACCCAATTTATGCTTTCATTTCTTCAATGACGTCCAGCGCGCAATATGAATAAATGAGCTTACATCTCGCATCAGACATCTGATGCACTGCGGTATTTTCTTGGGCTAAAAATTGAGAAAATGAATCCAAGTGAACAACGCTTGTAGAAAGCTGAAAATTCACAATTGAACTTGTAAAAGTTTGTAGTAAATATGACTGGGTTGCAAACAACTCAGCTGCTTTCTTGGACCTGAAAGTCAGGATGATTTTTGTGGGACTATTCTGGGAGGAGTTCCGATTTTCTTGATTTTTCGAGTGAATGGAACTTTCTAACTTTTAGCTCCAAACTTTGTGTAGAAGTCGATGCAACTCTCACATCATCATGCACGGCAAAAATTTTGAGTGCAATAAATTTTTGTTACGACCTAATACTTCGCTCGACAGATACGTTTGTCTCGGTGACAAAATGGGAAAATCAGAAAAATCTTTGAAATGGTAGTAATCTGGTTGAATTTCCGAGATTAGAGCTTGGCGTATCTCAAAGTTAACTCTGAGTTTGGTTCCGGAAACTGAAAGTTTCCAAACTCCGAGTTTAAATTTTCAAACACGGAGTCTCGATTTGCTGTCTGAAAAGCTGCTATGCACATCAAAAAAGGGTAACAGCAGTTGTGGGGGGGGGGGGGGAGGAGACTGCAGCTGTTTCGAGTTCTCTCTTCACAAATTACACTTCCCAAGCTTGCATACCCCTCTAAGTACTCAAATCCGCTTAAAAATCCCAAAACCCAGCTGTTAGGCCCGTAGAAGCAACGCTAACGGGCCGTCCAATCTACCTTACCCGTCCGCAGGGTCAAACATGTCAAGATGGAAAGGTGGACTGCAAAGACTTTTTGAAACGTAATAGGGAAATAAGTCGTTGAGCGCTGGCAAGACGCTCCGCGCCACTTTGATCAGTTTTCTTGAAGAAGGATAGCTTATCGAACGGAATTTGGGCATGCCTCGATAGGGGGCCGTCTAATGAAATAAAAATCAGGCATAAATCCAAACTGATTAGAACACTGCTTTCAAGGATCATCTAATATTCAACTTTCGTGGGATCACAAACGCTACCTCTTGGAGGAAAACGCTTCATACTTGAAAAAAAGGAGGTTTTTCGAGTCCATACACCTAAAGGGTTTCTTTTTTTCCATTTGCCTCTTGAAAATCTAAAGTATATAAATTATTATTGTATGTCGATTGTATATGATATTTTTGAGTTTCTCTCTTTTTTCCATCAGATTTTCGTGTACAGTATTAATGATGGAATTTCAGTGGGAAATGAGATCTCATAAGAGGCAATTCGCATTCCACAGCATGAAGGCGCAAAGCTGCCGCGAAAATATTTGGCAAGACGTTTTCGACGATTTGATCACTACGGGTTCCAGCGCAATTTGCGCCAGCTTCGGCGCATAAGTCACTATGGCAAGCGTAGTGGACAATACCCACTGCGTTATTGAGCTGGGTACTTACTTCTTGTTAGGTACTTAGCTGGCCTATCCTGACGTGACGTGCGGCCTCAGCACAAAAGTTTCCATCGATCTCTGCCCCTCGCTTCGAATATCTACGATCTTCTTGGCTGTCGTTGGTGGCTGCGTCCACGAGTTCCAGGGGCGAAAATTATAACCAGCTGATTTCTCAGCTGGTCGTTCCACGAACACGTCTGCCCAACTCGTTGGAGGTCTTCCTCGGGAACGTCTCGCTTCGCGAGGAAATCACTCCAATGTTCTTAATGTCCATCTGTCGTCTGTTCTTCTCATGATGTAACCGGCCCATCGATGTTTCGCTTTCGCAACGTATTCCGCTGGGTCACGAAGACACGAACATTCTTCTTAGATCCGTACTCCGTCCGACAAGGTGTTTGTGTCGGCTCATCTTCAGAAGACTGCGCTCAGCGCTCTGTGGGTGGTCCGTAGAGCTTTCGACGTGGCTACAGTGTCGGCAAGTCTCAGCTGCGTAACAGAGCGCCGGGAGAACGGTTGAGGCGAACAGGTGGGCACGAAGCTCCGAGTCCGTCAGTTGGTCGGTGGCTTCCTTCAGAGGCCCGAAAGCGGCCCAGGCTGCTCTTCTTCTCCTGTTAAAGGCAGTAGATTAGCAGAATGGACCTCTGTCAAATTTGGTAGTGTTAGGTGGTAGATCCCCGGATAACTGTAGTCCCAACCCCACCCTCCAATCCATGCGCTAAGTCTTGAAAAAACGCTTTAAAACTCCATCAATGACGCCCACTCAATGGAAGTGGGCGGGGCTGGTTGAGTTTTGAATTTCCATAGAACTTAGAGCATAAAATGGAGGGTGGGATTAGGACTACAGTGTATTCGGGGGGTTTACTACCTACCACTGCCAAAATCTGACAGAGGTCCATTCTGCTGATCCACTGCCTTTAACTTCTTTCCTCAAGTCGTTCTCGATGTTTATCGAACGTCCGAGATACACGTAAGAAGATGTCTCCATGATGGGGGTGCCTTCCAACTCCATTTCTGCAATTTCACAAAGGGCGTTTTTTAATCTGGGTCTTTGTCCAATTTAATCGCAATCCGATCTTCTTCCCTGCTCTTCGTTTAGTTCCTTCAGTATCGTCTTTGCTTCAGTAATACTGTTCGAGAAGAGAATGATGTCGCCCGCAAAACGAAGGTTGGACAAGAATCTCCCATCAAATGCCTCTCTCGTTCCAGTCCAAAACTTCATCACCTACTGCAAGGCCGCGGTGAACAGCTTCGATAGTGTCGCCTTGTCGAACCCCCTTCCCAACTGGAATGGTCAGGAGCGATGGAATAGCTGCATCGTCGTTGTCAGTCCTTGTAGCAGTCGGCTAACGTTTTCACTTAAGCTGGGTCCACTCCTTGATCGACTAGCGCACACAGAATGGCGTTTGTTTCGACGCTGTCAAAGGCTTTCTCGTAGTCGACGAAGGTTAAGGCGAGAGGCAGTCGGTACCCCCGGCAGACTTCTATGACCCACGAAACCGTCTGGATGTGGTCTATGTAGCTGAATCCTTTGCGAAATCCAGCTTGTTCTTGGGATTGCGCTTTATCCAGTATCCTAGATATGCAAGCGAGGATAATCTTCGTGAAAACCTTGTACAGCCCACTTAGCAGGTATATTGAACGGTAGTTCCAAGCCTCCCGTTCACCCTTCTTGAAAAGAAGGACGGTTAATGACGTTCTCCACTGGTCGGGAATCCTCTCCTTCTGAAGGTAAGATAAGATGTCAGGTGCGAGGCGAGGATCTCGTGGACATTATCCCTCGGCTCGCAGAAATTCGATGGAAAGATGGTCTGGTCCTGGAACCGTGGACGTCTTCGTGGTCGAATCGGCGTGCGCACTTCAGCAGGTAGAATTCGCGGTGGTACTTCTCCAGCAAGAACAACGGGCATCGGCACGGGTGTTGGTGAGCGGAAGAAGTTGATGTAGAAGTTTCGCGATAGATTACATCTTGTAACGGGAAGGAGTCGGAGTCCCGTCTTCGTTCAATATGCAGCCAGCGGTACGTGATTTTACGAAGGTCCCTTCGATACTTCTTAAGACTTCGTCTTCCTTCGGCTGCTTCCAGTATTTTGGCCTACCTGCGTCTTCCTTCGGCTGCTTACAGTATCTTGGCCTACCTGTACTTCCTGAGATCCTCCTGTAAAGCTGTTCTGCAACTGGCGTTGACTATCAGTCGCTCGAGATGGGTTGCATTTGGATTCTACATCAGAAATCTTCTTTTTTCGAGCAATTCCTCGGTGGTTTTCGAAGTGCGTTCCAAGTTCTTCTTAGAATTCACTGAGGCGCACTCTCCGCAGGCTCGCAATCCTTTTAGAAGCCGGTCGTAGTCGTACTCAGACAATCACAGGCCCTCAGCCGGCGGCGATAAAGGGCAGTTTCACTGAGCGGGCGGCGATACTGCAAAAGTGGCAGTGAGCGGGCGACGACATTGTAGGAATGGCGTCGCCCGGTGAGCGGGCAGCGACGGACTACCAGCGGGCAGCTATAATCTTCCATGAGTCAGAAAATAGCTGCAGAGCGCATTCATTCCTACAAAAGCAGCGAAAAGGCGACGATGAGGCAGCGACTCCGTTAAGCTGGCAGCGACCGTGAAACGATGGGGCTGCGAATACAAGATTTCTGTCAGCGGGCCGCAACAATGCTATGAGAAGGCAGCCTTAATTCATAACGTCGCATTGTGGCTGCCAACTGGAAGCCATATCGTTGCCCGCTCGAGACATTGTTGATCGCAGCAGAAAAGTTAGATGTGCAGGCAAACGAGATTGGCAGCGTGGGCTCGCGTCATTTTTTCATTTCTTGTTGCGTAATCTTTGTTTTCATCTTTGCTTTTCTTTGTTCTATTCACTCATTTTCAATCTTCACTTCACTATTCACTTCTTTGTTCCATCTATTCACTCATTTTACAAATGTAAACATAAAAGTGCCTTTCTCTCAACATTTTCGCCGCTGTCACATCATTCGACTACAAGCGTGCTCTCTTTGCGCTCAAAGATCTGCATCATTGCGTTTCGCGTGCGTCCATTTTCGAAATGCTTATTGATTAGAGGGCGTCGCTATGCTTTGCTACTTTCCTGTGTTTATGATTTTTTCGAGAAAAAACTCTCAGCCTCAGCGGATTACACGCGAAAACATCACCTTTTACGCAACGAACGACCATCACGGCTCACTCCACGCCAGCGTGTTGTACGCAAAATTAATTGAGTGAGGAAGGATTGATTTGAGGTTTAGTCTGAGTGCCACACACAGCGTAAGTTGTTTTCGTCGCACGTGTTTCATAGTTCCTTTCATGTTGAGAGTAACTTTTACTTCTTTTCTTTTCTCCTTTCGTTTACCAATTCTGTTTTTCACAATTTCGAAGTCAAAATATGGCATTTTTCAATTCAAGCTTTTGAGTCCTGCATCTCTACCGATCGGCCTTTTCAAAAAGTAAAATTCTCATTTCGAAGCCAAGTGCATTCATCGAAACACAGTGCGCACCTTTTCAATGATGAACAGTCGGTTCATTTCATATGATCATGTGTGCCATTGCACACACCGTCCATCTTTGGCGGACGCAACCCTTCCGTTAAGCGATTCTGATGTTTTCTCGCTGTTTTCTTTTCTTTTTAGGTACTATTTATTTCTAAATGATGTAAGCGATAGCAATTGGTCACTCTCTCGCGCAAATCCGAGATGGGGGCGCCAAAGATGTGCGGTGTGTGCGGGTGCACACATGATCATATGAAATGAATCGACTGTACTTGTACAGTGAGCACATAAAAGGTTTACAGTTTTACGGAAGATTGTTTGGCCCCCAGTCGTTCGTCAACGCAGCTATCGTCGATTCGTTGACCGTACGGACTGCTGAAGCGCTGCGGCATGCGGCGCGGTTAACATGTTGCGAGAGCACGAACAATGGCGAGTGTGTATTGGAGCAAGCGTTTTACCTCGCGGCGCGTGCTCCGCGGTTATGTCCAATCCGCGCAGTCAACGAATCGACGATAGTTATTTACAGCTGTGATGTGGAACTAGTTTCTGTCTCTTTTTATCGTCAAGGCTTGATAAAGTCTCCCTACCTCCTAGAAATGAAATTAGGGCTTTTCATACTTCCACTAATTGCTGTACCATATTTGTCTTGCGTTTCTCTCTGTCTAATGTCTGTCTTTGATGTATATCTATATATTTCCAACTACTCTCTCTTTTGCAGGCATTTCATGATGTTTGTATTGATGCTGAAACGTGACCTTATCTCCGTAATGTTCTCTTCTAATTTCATCCTTTAGGAGTAACTGAACATGGTCACGAATCAACGCGAGACGCTGCAGTCACCGATGAAGACGCACACAATTCCAGAGGAAGCATTGCACAACATAAGGAAAATGGGTTTGGATCAGAATTGACAGTTGCTTGAACGATACTCAGGCGCGAATGGATTGTTGATTCGCATGAGAAACCCCTGCATTGCGCGCTAACACTGGCAGTTCCTCACTCATGTTTGTGAATATATTCATCGCGGTGGAATGTGTATTGCTTTGTCGCCGCTCCCCATATGGATCGTTTTATCAATGTTTGTACCCTCAAGGTCTATTATCAGCATATTTTCTGTTCTAAAGAACGTAAATCTATGCGTGTGTATCACTGCGTACTTGCGTACTCATCCAATTAACTGTTACTTGCCATTTCATTAGTTCTAACCTTTATCCAGAGTTTACAAACGTGGCCGTACATAGTTGTAGTATACGATCTAAGCTAACCTTTTTGGGCTACCGACACATCCTATCTTTAAAGAATGCGGGAAGCGGCAGTGAGGCGATAAGGTACGGAGCTTTTGGTGGGTTTTCGCGGTGCTTTGTGGCTGCCGGCTGAAAATCTTGTCTGTGTAGCTTCTTGTTATGCTTGGACTACAACTTTGTAACTTCAATTAATTCATTATAACGATGGCAAGTAACAATGAAGAACATGACCATCTGGGGCCATATCTATTTCTCCATGTGGTCATATCTCCAGATGGTTATGTTCTTCATTGTTACTTGTCATCGTTATAATGAATTAATTGAAGTTACAACGTTGTAGTCCGAGCATAACAAGAAGCTACACAGACAAGATTTTCAGCCGGCAGCCACAAAGCCACCGCGAAAACCCACCAAAAGCCGCCGAGGGCCTGTGATTGTCTGAGTACGTTGGGTCCTCCTCGATGGGCCGTCACAACTTTATATGAGCTCTTCCAGTGTGTTACCGTAAACGAGTGCTTTCCTTCTCGCGGCACTGTGACAGACTTTCTTTCCCAGCCTTCGACTAAATCGTATCTTCGCTAGAAGGTAGCTAATTATCGGAGCTACTACAGAAGGATGGAACCACTGAGACATCGAGCAAGCTCCACATTCGGTTGATGAGAATGTGGTCGATCTCCGCGTGAGTCGTTCCGCTGGGCGACACTCATGACCACCGGCGATGTTCTTTCTTTGTGAAGATGGAACTCCCATGAAAAAGTCGTGAGGAGGAGAGAAGCCCAAAAGACGGTTGCCGCTTTCTTTCCGGAGCCCATATCCAAACTTCCCGACCCTATATTCCTTTTCCAGTGGCATCCCGATTTTCGCGTTGAAGTCGCCCAATAAACTTGTAAAAAAACTTCTCGTTGCGGACAACCTGCTCCACGTCTTCGTAGAAAGCATAGTTCTGATTCGTCAGCTGCTGATGTTGGTGAGTAGCAGTTGATGATGCTGATGGTTTCTGACGTAGAGGTCGTAGTCGTAGGATGGCCAGTCGAGGTGACAGGATCTTACGCGAATCGACAAGATGGACGATAGATGGGTGGACGACAAAGCCAACGCCTCCAACGTTTTGTGATGGAATCTTTTCACCACGAATGATGAGCGGTCCATCACTCATCTGTCGCACGTCCTTCTTCCTGGACTTCGTTTCCTGCAGAGCGATGATGTGGTACTTGATGTGCTATGCAGCGTCGAGAAGAGCGTGGAGGTCGGCGTTTGTGGGGACCGTCCTGGCGTTGTAGGTGCAGAGCATGAGGCAGTCTCCGTGGGCAGCATGTCGTCCGGACAGACGTGTCGTTTTCGTTTAATCCAAAAATCCTGAGGACCCTGGGCCCGTAGTAAACCCCACCTGGTTGTCACAACATAGAGGGACTATGTCGTGATAGCTCGGAGTATCTCGCAAGACTATAGCGAGCTATCCGCAGGGCGCCGCAAAACTAACGCATAAACACGGGGTCGAACCACCGATAACCCCGACAACAGCGCCCACACTCGCTGCGCTATAAGTACCAATTTCACTGTGTTTTACTAGGAGAGGAAGAACGCGCGAAGCCAATAAAGCTGTTGTAGCAAAATCAGTACGGGCACACGACATGAAGTTTTACTTGCAATATTCCCAATCCGTAATATTGGTATCGTAGAAGTAATTACTGCTCTCGCCATAAGTGTAAAATTGCACATATACAGCATTTGAAGATAACGAGTAGATAGCGCAGTGCCAGTGTCAGAGGCCAGCATGACCAAGGGGGGGGGGGGTTCAAATCCTACGTGATACCGCCTTTTGCAATTTGCTAATAGTTGAATTTTCATGCAAATAAACTCATGTTAGGAAACTTCCTGGTAGTAAAGAGGAAATGGCATTCAGAACAGTCTATGTTGGAAGTGCATAAGAAAAATGAAAATATAATCAAACATTTACTACCTTAGCAAAATGTTCAAAAATTTGCTATTCCCTTAGCCATAGCACCAGACGGTCCCTTCTCTCAAAAACAGAAGGGAAGCGAGAGGTGTACGGCTAACGAACAGCAATTCAAGCAAAAATATGTGTTTAAAATGCTAGGATAGAAGAAAAGATAAGAATTTGAGGAATTTTGGCACGAAAAAGAGATTTGGTGCGCGCATGAGGCGCACTGTGAATGTAAAAAAGAAAAATAGCACAAGCACGAATTAGCAAGCGAAAATATGACCGAATCTACATTTACGTCGAAAACAACTCACCTTTTTCTGAATAACAGGGTGTACAAAGCAGAAATATCTAGCAAATGGAAGCGCCACATTGCTCGGACGGTTAGGCGCTATCAGCTGCTGATATTGATTGCAGTTGACGTGCGTTTTAGAGAACTGTGTGCGTGTGCGACCTATTGCGAGGTTGGCGTAGTCGAGCTCTAGTCTTGTGCTATGTCTCTGCGTCTCCATGATGGACAAAGTATTTCGCTGTCTCGTCCGTCACGACATGTCGCAATATGTCGCTATATGTCGCGATATGTCGTGACATATAGCGACAAAGTGGGACTACCCTGGCGCTTCGCATTGATTGCGTCCGCCGGCAATGATAAAGGATAGTCGCCTTGCCTGCCTCGCTCCATGGTAGTCAGCACATGTCACAGCAGACTCCGAGCTATACGTCAGCACATATGGGGGGTTTACTACAGGCCCTGACATCATTCTTGCTACCACCCGGCGCCGTAGTGTGATCCGATGTTCAGGGTTTCTTTCTATTCTTCTAACTGGTAGAGTAATGAAATATTTCCCCTACAAGAGCAGAATTACTACTCTTGCCTACCCTTGATCTCCACGGGACTCGCTGACCCGCATGTGGAGCGGAGAGAACCGCCCGGTGACCAGAAAAACCTGACGGCGGGGGATCTGGCGTGGCCGGTTCTTAGCTGGCATCCGGCCGAAACCGGAAACGTCGAACTCCTTCACAGCTTGGGAGGCCCTGCCAAAGTATAGACTCAGCTGTGCATTGCAGTTCGACATCCATGTCACTTCCACCCACGATGAGGCGGCCGACCATTGTGGGGGTGGGGGGCTTATTGGGTAAAAGCCCAGATGTTCTTTTGTGTTTGCTTAGACTCTGGTTATTCATTTGCTATACATGTAGTCAAAAGCCACTTACTATATAGTTAGTTGAGGCTGCAGTTTCAAAGTGTACGTTGCTGCACGACGAAGACGCAATATGTTTGAGCGCGAAAGCGGTTCCATTAGCCGCAGAGCGCAGAGGCACATAATTTACAATGGTGAAGATACGCGTGAGCACCGTTCGTGCCCGCTGAGCTGATGCTGCTTCTGCGCCTTCGTCATGCAGCAGCCTTTACGTGGGCGATGAAGATCAGTGGTCAAGATCGCAGCAAATCATTGAGAGACATTTGTGCTACGCTGTTAAATTTGGATTATTCTCACTAAATTAAGTCGTTACATCATCCAAAGTAGCACCGAAAACGAGGTACCTGCACGCACAGCAAAACACGGAAATATACAGAAGGATAGAGACGAAACGTATCCCATGTCATCTTGTCAAGAATAGTTCAGCAGACTCAGAATTTCAATTTGATTACGTCACCATTCTTCGGTTTTTCCAGAAAAAATTTTTGGTACGCTTCTCAAAATTTTCGCGGGCCCATAACCCCAAAATTTTAGAAAAAAATTTTTTTTATAAAGCTAAATTAAATTTTTAAAAAATTTAAAAATATTTTAATTACTTACAAGTATAAATAAGTCTTTTGCGCATTTTTATGACTCATGTAAGTGACTTTCAAAAATTTCGCGACCCCTTCTCTGGGGAGGGGGGGGGGGGGCGCGTCCCCCCCCCCCTCGGTACGCCACTGGTATGAGGAACGTACACTATGGAGCACTATCCATGTAAATGGCCGAATTTTACGATGAAAATCCGTTCAAATAGACTATGACACTGCTTAGCAATTTCAATGATTTAGAATCAATGGGGAGAATCAAGAAATTCTCTAAGAATATTTTCATTTATGTGTGATTTCATCAAAACAAGTAATCAAGAGCAGATCTTTGAAAGAACTTTCGCTGAAGAGCGTAGTAGTCATATCTTTGAGAAACCTCTATATAATCGTGCATATGTGTTGTGCTCCCTTTTACTGCAAGCTTTGCCCATCTGATGGGATAAAGAGAACATTTAAGGCCTCGGGCAGAGTCACGCGATTTGATCGTCGCGATTCAATCGCTACAGACAAATGTTACGAGTTCATTGCATGCCGAACTTCTTGCATTTCGGTTGTGATAGTTTTTCAACACGACTAATCGTTTAAGGCCTCGGACAGAGTTTACGCGATTCGGTCGTCGCGATTTAATCGCCGCGATTTCCATTCATTTTCATTTTACATTCAGAAATTTCGGGCTGGAAAAGTATCACAACCGGAATGCAAGCTGATCGGCATGCAATGAACTCGTAACAGTTGTCTTGTTAGCGATTGAATCGCAACGACCAAATCGCGTGAACTCTGTCCGAGGCTTAACGCTGCTTGTGATTTAAATCGGGTTTTAACATGGTAGTCAGAGTTGCGATTTGTATGTCAGCGATTCAGGAAAACATAAATTGCAGACGCCATCTCGAGGGATACAACTATGCAGAACTGTGCAAGTATGGAGCTGATCGCTATTCTTTTATTGGTTGTTGCTAACTATGCATATATGCTTCACTACATATCTTCTACAAGTTGAAACTGTGACAACTCATCTATTATTCTCAATGAAGATTAGTCAGCAGCAACCAGATGAAGATTATAGTTGAGCACAACGCTATAACCGCATATTTTAAGCTAATCTATTCAGACAGGCTTATAACATTCAAATAAAAATTCATATTGTTTGAGAAGTTGCTCATTTTTTCTATAAGTATATTAAAGGATTGGTGTAGCTAGTATGAAAGCAATCCTTCGTCTTCGTCTTTATCGCACTTATATCTGTGCTTTCTGAGCATATTGGCTTAAAAAGGAACGAAGCGATCTTGGAAGCCAAAAAACTATGCTTTACAGCGCCTAAAAAGACCGAAGATAAGTTTTCTTAAAGTCTAACAGATGGAACATAGAACAAGACGCCTAGGTGCAGAGACACAGCCCTTGCATGTATTTTGCGCTGATGAAGTGAAAGATGCACACGGTGGAATCACGGATATCTCGTTTGATGTGAAAATTACAAGAAAAATTGCAATTTTTATTTCGGAGAGTCGCGTAATCAGATCGAGTGATAGTTTGACTAAGGATGCTACTCCGCATAAGAATCCTTTAAAAGTTGTTTTGTCCAAACAAGATTCTCAAAAACATGCCTTCACCTCCCAAAGTTGGCTGTGACTTAGTTATCAAGCGCTACAGGCTGGACAGTCTACAGGGTCTACAGGGCTTGAGTCCGCGATTGGCTTGAAAATGATTACAGTTGATTCGTTGATCGCACGGACCGGACATAACTGCGGAGCACCCGCCGCGAGGTCAAAATGCTTGCCCCAGCACAAATGCGCCATTGCACAAATCGCGCTCCCGGAACATTTCAACCGCGCCGAGAGTTGTCCGCAGCGTTTGTGCAGTTCGTGCGATCAGCGAAATGACGATATCAATAGTGGGAAAGTAAATATGGATAGGAGACCAATATTTTGGCTTCATAGATACTTCTGGAGAGATGTATGTCAAGAGGCGCGATTTTTATTGCCAGATGGACATAAAATAGCGCGTAATAAGTGTTTTACAACGTTCTAAAAGTGTTTGAATTTTAGAAGGGATGTATTAGATAGTTTTGTGGGTTCCACAATCTTGCTACCTTGAAATTAATTCAAAACAGCAATTTTGAAGGTCAAAAACTTATGAAAATGCAGTCAAGAACAAATTTGTGAATATTTAGCTCCATTTTCCAGCAAAAGCCCCCAAATTCAGCAAATGGTACCCATAGACAGAGGTAAGCTAATGCAGTTCATTTGGTATTTTTTGCAGACTCGCGTAGCACTAAACTGAAGTTTTGAGTTGGTGACAGCCGGAGAAATCCTGCTGTGGAATTTACCTTTTGCAATGGATTTATTGCGAAAATTTGCTTTTCCGGCTGTTGTACCGCATCAAACTCTCACCACGCCCCATCTGTGGAAACAATGCCTTCAAACTACGGAAGCAACCGATAAGATTGGTAATGATGAGCAACAGAATCTCGCTGCTTAGCAAGTGGTGAGTCTTGTAAGGCGGCTTCTTGACAATTAACAAAATCTTGGATATGCAAGTCGCGACGACGACTACCTGCGGCCGTCTTTTTAGACGATGAGTTTGGTCTGCTTACGGACCGTTGCATCTGAGCAAATTTTCTCTGAACGGGAAATCATGCGATGTGGCTTAGATAGTAGCATAGATAGAAGGTCGATTCCATCGCCGAGTTGAAGTAACGACAGATTCTATGCTAGTATTGATAGCGCAAGACTTCATTGAATTTGAATGTGTTCTCTGCGGAGTACATTGCTTTTCGAATATCAGCATTAGAAGTTTGTGTTCAGAAATTGTCAGGCGCAAGCACACTACGCAGCACATTGCATAACGTTGATGCTCCAAGTGATACATACAGAAGAATGGCAAGGATTACAATGATGAGAATTTCAAGAATATGATATCACTAGCTGGCTTACCCGGCTCCGCCGTATCCGGACCAAACTTGGCACACATACACTTCGGGCCCCGGCGCGTGTCACAGTCCACTTTTCGTTATCGATCGATGTCGATCTTACCGATTTTTATCGATTTTTTCGCAGAGTTCACCTACAGGGCTAGGAGTTGGCACAGGGGGGGAAGTGAGCATGGGGATTCCGAATACAATATTAGTTTTCAGAATCATCGATTACTTTTATTGATTTTATCGATTTTTTTTGCAAAGTTTGACATGCGAGGCTGGGATTTTGCACAGGGGGGTAATCGAGCATGCTGATTACGAACACAATATTAGTTTTCAGGATCGTCCATTACTTTTATCGATTTTACCGATTTTTTTTGTAAAGTTTGAGCTACGGGGCTGGGATTTTGCACAGGGGGGTAATCGAGCATGCTGATTACGAACACAATATTAGTTTTCAGGATCGTCCATTACTTTTATCGATTTTACCGATTTTTTTTGTAAAGTTTGAGCTACGGGGCTGGGATTTTGCACAGGGGGGGTAATCGAGCATGCTGATTACGAACACAATATTAGTTTTCAGGATCGTCCATTACTTTTATCGATTTTATCGATTTTTTGAAAATTTGAGCTAGGGGGCTGGAATTTGGCACAGGGGCGTAATCGAGCATGCTGATCACCCCCCTTGGGGATGATCAGCATGCTCGATTACCCCCCTGTGCCAACTCTCAGCCCCCTAGCTCAAACTTTGCAAAAAAATCGATAAAATCGATAAAAGTAATCGATAATCCCGAAAACCAATCTTGTATTCGGAATCCCCATGCTCGATTACCCCCCTGTGCCAACTCCCAGCCCCCTAGCTCAAACTTTGCAAAAAAATCGATAAAATCGATAAAAGTAATCGATAATCCTGAAAACCAATATTGTATTCGGAATCCCCATGCTCGATTACCCCCCTGTGCCAACTCCCAGCCCCCTAGCTCAAACTTTGCAAAAAAATCGATAAAATCGATAAAAGTAATCGATAATCCCGAAAACCAATATTGTATTCGAAATCCCCATGCTCGATTACCCCCCTGTGCCAACTCCCAGCCCCGTAGCTCAAACTTTGCAAAAAAATCGATAAAATCGATAAAAGTAATCGATAATCCTGAAAACCAATATTGTATTCGGAATCCCCATGCTCGATTACCCCCCTGTGCAAACTCCCAGCCCCGTAGGTGAACTCAGCAAAAAAATCGATAAAAATCGATAAAATCGATATCGATCGATGACGAAAAGTAGCCTATGACACCCGCCGGGGCCCGTAGTGTATGTGTGCCAAGTTTGGTCCGGATCGGTTCAGAAATGGAATTTTCTATTCGGAACATACGTACAGACAGACATACAGACAGACAGACATACAGACAGACAGACATACAAACAGACATTCAGCTTTATATATAAGATGAAGAAGATGACGAATGTATTGAAGCGTTGAGCGAGAAAAGGTGAACTCCTTAGTGTTATCAAGCCTTTTCGGCATAAGATGTTTTTGAAGCTCATGATTCAATGCATATATTGGAAGAGTTGAAACACAATATTCCTCGTCGCTGATGAGAGATCAGACAATGAGAGAACGCTGAAATATGGCCATTTGATGTACATCTGAGTAGCTGAGGTAGCTTGCAAAAATTTTCTTTGGTGATTAAACTGTGGAAGCATTGCTTTTGACATTTTTTGGAGAGTGAAATGGGAAAAGAATATTAAAAATGAGTCAAAAAAGCCGTATAAAAGCCACTCATTATCTTCCTCCACATTATCTCCAATCAGCTTAAGCTTCCTGCTTGCCTTTCATGGGCTTTGTGTCCTCTCACTTTTTATCATTAATATATGAGGTCGTTCCATAAGTTCGTAGCGTTTTTATAAACCAACAAAACCATTAGTTTACAGTAAAAATCAACCAAAATTATATTCTTCGTTGTAGCGCACAACCTTCTGGCACATTCTTGTTAGCTTCTCAACCTCAATCTTTCAAATGGTAGCGCGCACGGTCCCAAAAAAGTCATCTAACCAGCGCTCAAACTACTAACTGAAATCGAAACAGGCACCATTCAGTGGTTTGCCAAAGAGCGGAGCAACTAATAACTGATGGAGCGAGATTTGGAGAGTACTTTGGTTGCTGAAGTACTTTCCAGTTAAATCGTGCAGGACATTTGCCTATGAGGCCATATTTCGTCATGCGGAAGTTCACTGGATCTGTCTGTTAAGCTTTCTGCGATGGGACCTGGTTTAGACGGTGCAGTTGGATTGGTTACTGTATGTTTGACCATCGCCTACCTGTACAGCAATTTTCAATGCAGGACGTCCTGCCCGTCCCCGGGAAATTCTTGTTCAGGGACACCCTACTGAGCCCCTGATCTTTTGTAGCAATCCAATCCTTTTTTGGCCCATATTGATGTGCGAACGCCATGTTGCATAATTGACACAAAAATCTGTGCAAAAGCGCTTCTTTTCATAAGGGAAAATGCGCAAATGCCGAAATTGCCCTTTTGCCCTTAAGATTTCCATCTTTCGAAGCTGCGAGATCCGAGTGAATCACCTTTCCACCGAAATCAGTAGGCGTATTTTAAAGAGCACAATCAGCCCTTCCAGATGATATACGCACTTTGCCGCAAATCAACCGCTCCTTAAAGATAAGAGGACGAAAATGAAAACGCTACGAACTTATGGAACAACCTAATAGTTAACACTTAATGTACTCAGGAAAACCAACTACTATTTGATGCAGAAAAACGCAGCTTTCTTTCGTAGGTACTCATATGCTGGAATACGAGCTATACATCCATTGTACTCCTTTTTTAGCTTGAGCATAGCTATACAAAAATGCCTACTTGGCTGTTTAAATCGAATAGGCGCCGCCTCCTTGGACTACTGATCCTTACGGGGTAAGAAATAAATATGGGAAAGGATCAGTAATCCGCGGAGGCGAGTCTTTTAGCGGTATTTGCTCCCTACACGATCCGATAATGTGACATCAAATAGAAAAAAACTGATGAATCAGACCAGATGATACAGTTTATGATAACCAGCAACAAATCTGATCTCTATTGTTTTGTTTTCAAAAAATTAAGGAAGGAGTTGATACCCGTTTGATTTGTAAATGAATCGCCTCAACTGATTATTATGTATCAAACATTTGATTGCTATAGCAAGATTCAATATCTGCGCAATGCAAGAAATATCAAACTTGTTTTCAGATGACCATACTCTGGTTGGTTTTCCTCCTTCAAGCCGCACGTGCGGGGAAAATTACTAAGGAAGAGAATTGGAAGCTGAAAGAAAGGTGCAGCAAGTCTGCAGGTAACAAAGATAGTATCGAACACTTGTCTAAAAATCAGGCAGATTACTATGGTCATTATCGAACCATTATCGCAATTATACATGACAGAAGGAATCTTTTTTGCATTCACTTGTGCGTAGTTTTAGAGCTTTAAATGAAGTACAGAAATCGATTTTGCATAGTAAGTGTGATTAAGTCTGGAAATGCTGCTTTTCCTATGGAAGCTGCAAAGCACACACCATTCTGGAGATTTTCCTGTCAGTTGATGCGCTCTGAGAATCTAGTTCGCATAGGCCAAGTGAAAGCGCAACTTTGCCAATTTAGAGCGTTGAAAAGTCTAACGTAAGGCAGCTCTAATAGCGCTTTACGGAAAATACATTATCCAACATGATGTAGCAGTGAAAAACAACTCATCTGAAATTGACTGTTATATTACTTGGTAGGCATTCGCTGGAAATCTGCCATAAAAGTTAAAAATGCACCTTAGTTGATTTATTGTAATAAATTACATGTGCCTTGCATTTAGTGGCAGCCAACATGTATAAGCGATATCGAGTCGATCAATCAAAATATCCCTTTGTGTTCGCTTTGTCCGAGATTGATGGTCAGTGCCTTTCGTAGCCTTTCTACCCAAGCTTGCAATTGCAACAGCAAATCAATCTTGAGTTTCAGATGTTGATGGGTCCCATAGCGAACCTTTTTGCAGCGGCGTGCTAATCTCATCTCGCCACATTCTGACCGCTGCACATTGCTTGGTCATGAATGATGAGGAGGCATGTAAACAAAGGTACAACTCGATTTATCTCTTTTCCTTTCGCGGTCGTAAACTCTTTCTAGATCACAAGGACAACTACATTTACAAGAGACTCCCGCCCAAGAAGTTGGTGTTTTTCAAAGTTCCTGCAGTACTAAGGAGTGCTGGACTAAGAAGCAAGTTTACGAAGTAGCGCTTGTAAGTGAAGCCGATTTCCACTGATAGGACCTGACATTAGTACATCACAAAATCACCAAAATTACTAAGATGACACTGTTTGTGCAGGTACGTATACACCAAAATTACGACGTGGATGAAGCTTGTGACAATAGAACAACACATGACATCGGTATGATCGAGCTCAAGCAGGACATATCAGATTTCAAGCCTATTTGTATGCCCCAAGAGCATGATATCATTCCTCAAAGGCTTATATCCATCGGATATGGAGAACACAGTGAGTACAAAGCGGACTTGTTCAGCGCCTGTGTACATAAATTTATGTGCATTTGTCCTTATGGGAAACTAACAAGCGATGGGAGGGAGAGAGAGAGAGAGAGAGAGAGAGAGAAGGAGGAGACCTATCGCAAGAAACTATTAGGTTGGTGCAAAAATAATGCGCGTTTTGCGAGTTTTCAATTTGACGTGCTATAACTTTTTAAGAAATCCATATTTTTTAGTGCAGCAAAGTTCGTCAGAGGCACCAATCCTCTCTCTACACAGCGCACATTAATTTATGTTATTGCCGCAAATCGGTGGAAAAATATGGATTGACTAGCTGGCTTACCCGGCTCCGCCGTATGTTCCGAATAGAAAATTCCATTTCTTAACCGATCCGGACCAAACTTGGCACACATACACTTCGGGCCCCGGCGGGTGTCACAGTCCACTTTTCGTTATCGATCGATGTCGATTTTATCAATTTCTTGCAAAATTTGAGCTAGGGGGCTGGGATTTGGCACAGGGGGATAATCGAGCATGCTGATTACGAATACAATATTAGTTTTCGAAACCGTGCATTACTTTTATCGATTTTATCGATTTTTTGCAAAATTTGAGCTAGGGGGCTGGAATTTTGCAGGGAGGTGTAATCGAGCATGCTGATCATCCCCACGGGGGTGATCAGCATGCTCGATTACCCCCCTGTGCCAAATCCCAGCCCCGTAGCTCAAACTTTGCAAAAAGATCGATAAAATCGATAAAAGTAATGCACGATTTTAAAAACTAATATTGTATTCGGAATCCCCATGCTCACTTACCCCCCTGTGCCAACTCCCAGCCCCGTAGCTCAAACTTTGCAAAAAAATCGATAAAATCGATATCGATTGATACGAAAAGTAGCCTAGGACACCCGCCGGGGCCCGAAGTGTATGTGTGCCAAGTTTGGTCCCGATCGGTTTAGAAATAAAATTTTCTATTCGGAACATACGTACAGACAGACAGACAGACAGACAGACAGACAGACAGACAATCCTTGCCAAGCTCAAACAATCGCCGGGGGCAGGCGGGCACCGGAAAAATAGATTGCTGATTTCTCGCACCCCGCTCGCGGATTTTTTGCAAAGCAATCAGGACTTTTCGGAAGACCGCTTGCTGAGTCAGCGGATTTTTGAGAGACCGCCTGTTGAATTTTTTTTCGCTCTTATCTTTTGCAGATATATTGCTGAATCTCTGAGGAATCGAGAACTCAGCAAGCGGTCTTCCGAAAAGTCCTGACTTTCCAAAAATCCGCGAGCGGGGTGCGAGAGATCAGCAATCTATTTTTCCGGTGCCCGCCTGCCCCCGGCGATTGTCTGAGAGTCTTCTCTACAGTGCTTACGCTCTTACTCGCCTCCTGCGAATATGGCGGCAGGGCCTTTGGTTCCTCCTGCTACGCCGCCCCCAGTGGGGATGTACGTGCATGTGGGCCTAAGACACTTCACACTAGCACGAAACGATTTCGCATTATGTCCTCTACTCTCTTCATTACCAAGACATCAGAGCACAGCAAAGCGTATCCCTAGGCGATACCTCAATTTCATTGATGTTCGGTGTTCATTGACGCTCACCTTTCTCATTTCGATCTAGATTCTTGCCTATAATTGTTTATTTGTGTCTGCTCCGGTTGCAATCCAAGAAGTAGCGCGAGGTATGAAAAAGGTCAGGGAAGGTCCTAATAACTGCGAAATCAAATGAGGATGTCCATCTAAAGACTCCCGGATCTCAGCTCGTGTCGAGCCCTATACAAGAGACCGACTAGCGCTCAACTGCCTGCTGTTTCAACTTAATATACCAATCCTAACAGACTGTACTTTTCCAATTCCCTATCTGAATTTGTTTGAATTCTGACTTTAGGTAAAGATTATTCTATACAAGCCGTGGTTTACGAAAGCGTAGAAGAAGGCCCCGAAATGAATTCACTCCTGGCGTATACTAAGCGTAGGAATGAATCAACAATCCATGTGAGTCAAAGCACTACACTTAATTTCCAAAAAACCTGCGTACTTCCAATCAAAATGCAGAATATGCAGAAATCTTGTCAGAGTTCCTTCGTTCTCTTTGAAAGAAACAGAATAAAGTAGGAAGAGTGATAAATAAGCAGCCGATAGATAAGTTTTCCTTTTTTAGGGAGACAGTGGTGGGCCATTGCTTCAGATACGGGCAGGGAAATACTATCTTGTTGGTATAACATCGACATCTACGGAACCACCTGCAGAGGAGTTTGAAGGTAGATTGATCGATGTTCAGCGATGCATTCCAAAACAGCTGTTTCAAAGCCGCATTTAAAAAACTTAAGCTGGCTTTCCAGTAAACTACAGGTACTGGTTTTGCAGTGCATAATCTAACGAACAAGTTTGACTCTGATTTTCGGTGAAGTAGATGAAAAATTACCATTCTGAAGTGGCCAGTTTAAATTCGCACAGATTTAGGCAAACCATTTCGTAGTGATTTCAATCGATGTACACCTTGGTTTTATGTGCTGATAAGTATATGCTATGCCTTCAAATTCATAGGGCAAAGATTTGCTTTCCTACAGAAATCCACAATCTGGGGAAGGCGGTGATAACGCTTACTTTTTAAAGCCAGGAAAACACAAATTCATACAGAAAAGACAAGTGCGCAGTGCAGATTCGAAGCACGATAGGAGAAGATAGAGAGGCATTGCGAAGGTAAACCATGAGAGTAGGTTGGGAGAATAAATCATAACGAAAGAAAGCAAACGGAAGGAGGATAAGTTGTTGAATGCTCTAGACCATTATGTACCCGGGCCAACTTGAACTTATAGTCCAGGCGAGATCGGGATCCGAAAGTCTTTAGGAATAATGCCCATTCTCTATTTGTCTATGTCAGCGTCTGTTGTTTTGCCCTATTGAATGTTGCCCTTTGATCAGTCTAGATTGCAGGAATTATAACACATTGCAACAAGAATCCTTTGTCAAGACTCAAATACCAACCAAATGTTTTTGCTTTTTTTCACTTTGAAAATGAGCCAGTATATGGATTCCTTCATAAGAGTTTGGGTAAGCATTAAAATTTAAATCCGAATCGAAAGAAAATTCGATCACGAAAACTTGAATTATTGAAGACCGATTTGAAATATTATTCGAAGTTCATTCGAATTGTATGAAATGAAATCGTATCTAAATTATTCGAATTTGGTACAAAGCCATATCGACCGAGCAGGGTCGGCAATTTTGGATACCAGTGCGTCACCTCTGCTTCGCAGAGGTTCGCACTGGCTCTACTATCTATGTGCCTTACTCATTCTCGTAAAATCGTGGCACTGGAACTCACCGCGCTATGCCAACTACCACGAAAAATGTAAACAACCACTCATTTAGAAAGTCTTTTCACGTGAGATCGGTGATTTCGCGTCGATGAAACTTTTCGCAGGAAGACAAACGCAAATTTGAGTAGGTTTTTGGATTTGTCATGAGTTGGTAGTCGCCATAAAGGTAATGATAACCGTGAGCTACATCTCTGTGCGAAAATCTTCTCAAACGCTTAGCTAGAACCTTGGCAAATTGACCATTTACACACAACCAATTCGTTTTGGCGCCGTTTTCGTTATGTAGTCAACTTTCGACCACTTCTGGCTAAACTCCATCGCTTGCACATTTGCTTACCAAACTCATCCACGACTGCAAAAAGTGGTGAATACGGACCGAATTTTGCAGCACAGAAGCCAGGTGGACCCGTTTGGCGCGAATTTCTAAGGGATCCGCTCAACGAATCTATCGTGCTTTTGCTTGTTGGACTTGCATGAAAGTAGCATGCGCTATGCGAAATTTGGGCTTAGAACGGTGGCTGGAACATGCTCTACGAATTTCGTAACAGACGGACACACACACACACACACACACACACACACACACACACACACACACACACACACACACACACACACACACACACACACACACACACACACACACACACACACACACACACACACACACACACACACACACACACACACACACACACACACACACACACACACACACACACACACACACACACACACACACACACACACACACACACACACACACACACACACACACACACACACACACACACACACACACACACACACACACACACACACACACACACACACACACACACACACACACACACACACACACACACACACACACACACACACACACACACACACACACACACACACACACACACACACACACACAGCTATCGAATATATACATTCTTGTCGCCTTCCCTTGCGATTCACGTAGTAGCGCAAACTTAGTATCTTACCGTACCCCAATATTTTCGCAATATTCTACCAGTATTTTACATTTGCACAGGTAGGGAAAACGATTATATTTTGCTCTTGAAGAAGCATTTTCATATAAAACTTCTGCTATGTAAAGAAGAAGGTTAAGCAGTAACAACGATATAAAAAACGCAGCATTTTGATTCTGTTTGAAGGTGAGTTATTGGGGTGTGGCACCACCCCATTAATTATATCAAATCATTTTTAGCGGACGTTATTCATATGAATCGATAGCCTAACCTCGTAGATTTCATAGGAGTGATTTGTGCCTGATTCGTCTTCTTAGCTCTGAGTAATATCTGGGGAAAGCACAGCCATTAGAAGCGAAAAATAGGAAAAGCAAGATTTTGGCTGGCTTCTAATTCCAAAGTTAGGAGGTCTTTTGAAGTGAGATTTCTGAAGTGGCCAAATAAGGAGTAGTGCTTTGTCTTAAGTGCAAAAACAGCTAGCTACTTCATTTTTCAAACAAAGTTAATAATGCTGGAAAATGGCGATTTCACGTAGGTGACCGAGTATCTTGAAACTTCACAATTCGCTCAAACATTGTCTACAGGGGTTAATCGACATGCTAATTATAGATAGTTGCCCGTTATGTTTAACAGGGCCTTCAAGTAATGCTATTTTAGGTATATAGTTAGGGGGTCTTATTGAGAAAGCAATAAGAGGGGGGGGTCGTAACCAGCGATCGTGTGCCACGCTTCTTGCTTGACCCTGATAATCACTCAAACTTCGGATTTTCGACAATAAATCGTCAAAAATCTAAGAAATGTGAAATCATATTTATTAGAGGAGTTATGAGCTGCTCTTTTGAATGGCGCTAAGTTCGTGCTTATCGAGCTTTTCTGTGCAAAGTTGTGATTTTCGCGAAAAATGCAAAAAACGGCAAAAATGGCGTTTTTTGCATTTTTCTGCATTTTTCAAGAAATTCATAACTTTTTGAAGGGGAGATCGTTCCGCACAAACTTGGCATCATTCAAAAAAGCAGCTCACAACTCCTCTAATAGACATAATCTCACATTTTTCTGCAGCGTTTCTTTGTCGATTTAATCTCAAAAATCACGGATTTGGGTAGCCCTCCTATCCAAATTTTTATCTCTGAGTCTTCTGTCGTCAAAGAGCATCGAACATGAGAAAGCAGATGGATTTATTTATCTGTCAGTCAAAGTCGAAATTGAAAAAACTTATGAGACAACCCGATAATATTTTGAAAGTTCGTTCGCGCATTTCTTAATAACTCTTAACTTCTAATCTTTCCAAAGGATTAGTACATAGTCAACTGTGCAGAAAGAAGAAGTCATGCCCTTTACAATATGATAGAAACCCTCAATCAGCACGAACTTTGCGCAGAAAAACCTCTAAGAAAACAAAAGCTAAAACTAAGCACTACGATTTTGCAAACTCTAGATTACTGACAACTTTACACAGGAAAGTCGAAACTGAGTAATTTTCTTCTACAGCTTGATTCCCCACTTCTAGGCGTGGTAGAACACCGCTTAGATGCGAATTTTGGAGGACCTCTTTCTCTCATTTTCATCTCTGCAATCTGAGCATGTTCGAAAGTCCTCAGAAAACTCTTCTAAACTATATGACATACGCTTTCTGATAAAATTTGAATTGCTCAAAATCGTTGTGAAGGAAAGAAGTTATGATTTTTTGAAAATGATGCGAACGAACCTTCGGTTCAACCTAATATAAGTTTTGATAGAAACCCTCAATCAGCACGGACTTTGCGCAGATAGAAAAATCTTGAAACTTAAAAAAACTCTAAAAAAACGAAAGCTAAAACTTTTTATCGAAATAAGTCACGTAATTATCAACTCTGATTGAGGTATACCATTCGATAGAGCAAAGCAAGCTCTTTGAGATGTCGTTAAAGTGTTTGCACTAACTTCAGTACATCACGAGTTAGAAGCCGAAATCTGAAAACCTTTAGATGCCCAAAAAATTGAAAATTTTCTATAACTTTGTCCAAAGAAAAGTTACCAGATCCCAACATGCTACAGGCCCTCCGTAATATATCGGCAATGTTTCAGCCTTCTGGAAACGCTAGTTCTTGAGAAACACCGAATTTTTTGCGAAGGTATTTTATGTTGAAATCAATATTTCTCGGGAACTAGAGCTTGTAGAAAGCTGGAAATCTGTGACTGTACTCCTAAGGGCTTGTAGTGTACATTTTACCTGTGTGAAAACAGCGCAGCATCGCTTTTTTAGAAAACTGGAAAATTTAGTTTTCTCGGTTTCTGGCACTGAAACAAACACAGTAACGGAACATATGAATGTGTTGTGTGGAGTGTATATGCGTGAGCGAATTTGGGATTTGGTAACTTTTCTTTTGGACAAAGCTATAGAGAATTTTCAATTTTTAGTCATCCAAAAGTTCCCATATTTTGGCTTCTAACTCGTGATGTACTGAAGTAGGTGCGAACACCTTAAAGCCATCTTTTAGAGTTTGCTTTGCTCTATCGAACGGTACCCTGTACCTCATTCAGAATCAAGAAGTGTATGACTTATTGCTTTAGACAGTCAAAATTGAAAAAACATATGAGCCAACCTAATATTACGCGAACAACTCACACAAATGACCGGAACTTCCGCAGAGCGCTTGCGGAAGTTCCGCCGGGTCACCTGCGGAAGTTCCGCAAACGTGCTGCGGAAGTTCCGAAATAAGGTCCTGCGGAAGTTCCGAAGAATGCCAACCACAACAACAAAACGGAACACCGTGGCGAGATTTGAACCTCACTCTATTGACTGTGAGACCCACCTACTATCCTCTACGCTACGGCTGACATGTTCGATAATGCACTCTAGTTGTTGGAGAGGCAACATCACGAGAGAACACATTCAAAGTCCTGCGGAAGTTCTGGTAGGCCAAAGTGCTGCGGAACCTCTGGCATTTTTCGGAAATTTCGCAGGATTTTGAAGAAGGTTCTGCGGAAGTTCCGGTTTTCAACCAGTTTGGCATGAAAATCCCGCGGAAGTTCCGACTTTCAAGTTTTCATTTTTGCAATCTCAGACAAATGACCGGAACTTCCGCAGAGCGCTTGCGGAAGTTCCGCCGGGTCACCTGCGGAAGTTCCGTAAACGTGCTGCGGAAGTTCCGAAATGAGGTCCTGCGGAAGTTCCGTAAAATACCAACCACAACAGCAAAAGAGAACACCGAAGCGAGATTTGAACCTCACTCTATTTTCGGTGAGACCCACCTACTATCCTCTACGCTACGGCTGACATGTTCGATAATGCACTCTAGTTGTTGGCGAGGCAACATCACGAGACAAAACATTCAAAGTCCTGCGGAAGTTCTGGCAGGCCAAAGTGCTGCGGAACCTTTGGTATTTTTCGGAATTTCCGCAGGATTTTGAAGAAAGTTCCGCGGAAGTTCCGGTTTTCAACCGGTTTGGCATGAAAATCCCTCGGAAGTTCCGATTTTTAACGTTTTTATTTTTGCAATAGTGAACAAAATCCTGCGGAACTTCTGCAAATTTGGCTTGTCCTGCGGAAGTTCCGGTGATTTGTCTGAGATAGTAAACAAAGTCCTGCGGAACTTCTGCAAATTTGGCTTGTCCTGCGGAAGTTCCGGTGATTTGTCTGAGAATGTATTCAATGTCTGGCCATTTAAATAACACTGAATATTTGTTCAAAATTCTACCCTGAATATATTCAAATATAATCGATATTCGTTCATTCGAAAATTTTACCTCTCAAACTTATACGATATTCATTTATTCGATGAAAATTTTTGAGTTTGCCGAAAAAAGCAGAAAGATTACTAGAAATGTCGAAAAATTGGGCTTTGAAAGTTTGTACAATAGCATGCATTCATGTCTATGCTTTTCAGGCTTGTTTGTTGATGTGCGAAAGAAACTGGATTGGATTTGCGATGAGACAGGTGAGTGACACTATAATACCGCAAAGTTAAGAGCGAAGAATGTTACGAGACCTTTCAAATACTACCTAAGAACGAAACAAAGAGTAAACAAAAGCCTCAAATCCGCTCACTGAGATTGAGCCCGTCTACCTCTATCGTGTAGATATCAAATCAAAAAAATAACTCCTAAGCCATAATTTCTATATTTATGTAGGAGTCTGCCCGCTTACTGATTCTGAAGAACGCAAGCAACCACCCTCAGAAGAGGAGGAATCCTTCTAAGAAGCCATTTTCTGACAACGTTCACGACGAATGAAAGAAGCAAATATAGTGGAGATGTGAACAAACAACGTTGTATGTTGTCGATAAACAATTTTGCATCACGAGTGCCATTTATAGTGGATTCATATATTAAAGCACACGTGTATGTCGCCATCCCCCCTCGCCGCGTATGTCTGAAGCCAGGAAGTCGTAAACATGATGACTCATCACCTTAGGAGGACCACCACTTTTGATTTGATGACTGGCAAGCGCACCCGTTCTCCTCTTAGAAGCTGACACGATGGATCAACTCAAATTTCAAGATCAATCATTCACAAAGATCATGTAAATTAGTGATACTTCTACCACTCAGTATTCGTTTATATGCAATTAACTATGCAATTAACTATACCATCTTCACAATGTTGTTTGGGTGTATGCCCTTCTGAACCGCTCCGTCTTAGCGCTAATTACTCTGCCCTGGACGGCGCTAATTATTCAGCCTTTTTTATAATCTAGCATACTTCCAAATATTTCTGAGCATTCCAAAGCAAGCGAGGCACACGAATAATGATAGTGCCGATGTTTGAATTCAAAGACAAAAAGTTGGAAAAGTTGCATGTTTTTTGAGGCCATTTCGTGATTTCCCCGCTCTTCCCAGCTTACAAAACATCATGAAGGCTGCTGCACTGTAAGCTGAAGAATTTACTTGAGTCGCCCAACATAACATTTTCGAGTCTCATGGGAAACTCGTAATCTTGTTTATTCTTTTTATCATGAAAATGCCTTTGCAGTCGGGCCCTCGCCTACCCAAGCGGTAGCGCCGACCAATCAGAGATGAGCAGTAATTAGGCTGCTAATGCTAACGATTTAGAAGGGCCGTCTCTCTGTTGTTTCATTCTTTGCAATTTTACGCTCAAATCCTGGAGGTTCTAAAAAAGCTTATTTTATTTATTTTACTTTATTTCTCCACTGGGATGTGAACGGAGTGCTGATGTTAACACGTTAACGACAGTGCCGCGCAATGGTGCGCGGCAGGCAGTCTGTCCCTGTGGACGACGCCGCGCAATGGTGCGCGGCGGCCTTTATTTCAATACTATCTGTCCAATCCTCTCAGTTTTTGTTCATATAACCAACATAGGCTCAGATGTATCTCATGTATTAGCCCCGCCCCTTTTTGCAAATCCGCCCACTTCTATACCCCTCACGGGGACCCTTTTTGTTCATAAAAAGCATGGATGAGGCGGTAGATGAACGCAAAGACCTCAAGTAACTTTTATACGGGCCCCGCCCACCGTCAGGTAAACTCCGCCCCCTGATTGGCAAGCTCCGCCCACTTTTCAAAAATGCCGAATTTGCACGAATTCATTGATTTTGAGCGATTTCCAGCATTTTTGAAATGTGGGCGTTGACGACGAGCCATTTTTTGAAGGTCTGTCCCTGTGGACGAACCGTTTCCGGGCATTTTCACAGCCGGCAGGGGTGTTCACTTGCCAAACCAGTTTGATATAATAGATTTTTTACAGATATTGAGCTACGGATGTAATTTTCTCCTTAAAGAGGTAAATGGGGATGTTGATAACGAATAAAGCATTTGTCTGAGCTTTTCTTGAGCCTTGCCAATTTTCTACCTACTCAGTCACGCGGACACTCTAGCTAACATAAAAGGTGTAGAGCAATAGAGGGTAAAGTTACCATGCAATTTATGCTTGGAAATGCAAAGAAATCTTATATAATCCGTACACTATTTTGCTTCTGGAAAGTCAAGAGGGTGATATTGAATATGAAGCTTTATTGACATTCTAGAAAAGGGTTACGTTTCTAATTGTTTTGGCTGCGGTCATTTTAGCGGGGTTAGCATGCATGGGATATCTTCCATCTAAAACTTCAAAGGTCGGATGCAATTTGTGGTTTTTGAAGAAATAGTTAGAAAACGGTACCTTGTTAAAAAGATGTTCTTACGGTTTCCATAAAGAAAGATGCCTGTGAGGGTGAGGAAGACAAATGGTAAGGAGGGGGAAGAAGCGTGAGGAGTTTAGGCGCTACGTAGAGAAACTTCCTTATTTTTTCTGAGGATTTAGTCTTCCAAAAACCAATCATAAAATCTTAATAGATCGTTTTTCAGAAGACTCCAAGCTCGATTATTGATAAATCTTGGCATAATGTAGATATTCGTATATGTTTACTTGAGCCGATCACCAAGATTGTAGCACGCTTTATTCAATCAGGCTAACGTTTCGGTGCTTTCACTTTCGTCGGAGCCTGGAAGGTCGTCACATTAGTGGTTTGTTCTCCCAAACGCCTCGTTCAAGCCAAGGCTACATTCAACATCAAGCCAGGCTGAAAGCCGTGACGGAAACCGTCGTTCATGTTCACCTCGGCTGTCTTTGAATCGGGGTCGAGCCACCACTAAACACAGCGTCTGCACAGTCAGTAGTAGTAGAGACTAGTACAAGTGTCTTATATAGATGAATCTAATCTCAGTGTAGATCAAATCCGCAAAGGGATTGATATGCGATTAGATCACTATTCATGGCATCCCCTCTTCTTTGCGGTTCATTGCAGGAGCTTTGGATGTTATCCAAAATGCTTCTAGCGTTTTACGAGGAATTATTTCGGGTTCACGCGTTAAGATCGTGACGGCTATATCAAACTGTTGATCCGAGTGATACTCTTTGCGATGTGCGCTTAGGGGGGTGTTCGGTTTAGATTTCATAAGACCATCTAGGTGCTCTTTGATTCTCACGCAAAGAGGCCTGCCAGTCTCTCCTATGTATTCTTTCCCGCAACTTTGACAAGTTATTTGATAAGCTACTCCTGCCTCCATGCAATCGCCTGGTTGACTAAAGGGGCATACGACACAATCGGTATTCATGCATAGTCGATCGTAAGAGCGATTACGAATTAGTTGTTTTTTAAGACTGGGAGGCGGAATATCTACAATACTAACGGAGTCATTAAGGCCTGCATGTTCTAAGCTTTTCCTTATCGCTTTGCTGAATTCTTCAGATATGAAAGGAACACAAAAAGGTATTTTTGCTTCATTCTTGCTTGTGCGCGATCTGTATTCGTGCCAGGTACGTTTCAATAAATGGTTTGTGAGGTAACCTTGGACTTCGCAATCTGTCTGGCAAGATTTAACGATATAGCGCGTTCTTGCTCGGAGGAAACTGCCTTTGCAGTCCTAAACATATTAGAAATTACCGACCTTTTTGTGCTCCAAGGATGGGCCGAGTGATAGTGTACCAGGATATTTTTGATGCTTGGTTTTCGAAACCGCAACCGCAAAGAAGAGGGCGTTGCCATGAATGGTGATCTAATCGCATATCAGTCCCTGCGGATTTGATCTACAGTGAGATTAGATTCATCTATATAAGGCACTTGTACTAGTCTCTACTACTACTGACTGTGCAGACGCTGTGTTTAGTGGTGGCTCGACCCCGATTCAAAGACAGCCGAGGTGAACATGAACGACGGTATCCGTCACGGCTTTCAGCCTGGCTTGATGTCGAATGTAGCCTTGGCTTGAACGAGGCGTTTGGGAGAACAAACCACTAATGTGACGACCTTCCAGGCTCCGACGAAGGTGAAGGCACCGAAACGTTAGCCTGATTGAATAAAGCGTGCTACAATCTTGGTGATCGGCTCAAGTAAACATATACGAATATCTTAATAGATCATTTATAAAATCGTGACGACGGATTTGGCTGCGGTCTTTGCGCTTACAGGAGCATAAAACACTCATAGGCATCACCTCAACGCTCACCTCAGTCACTTCCAGTGTCTAAATACTATCCTACGTAAGTAGAGAAAAATCGACTAGAGGTGGGAACCAAGAAAATGCGATTACCGAAAGTGTGTGCGGTTGGTGTGCGGTAGCGAGGGTCGCGCCATCATCACGATTCTTCAGTGTTTTTCTGAGATGAACTGAGGAAGCAGGGAAAACTTTCAAAATGACTTTGTAAAAAATTATCGGGAAAGACCAAGTAGCAAACGGGGAAAAGATTGGAGTGTGAGGTCACTCAGGCTGTGTATGCATGCATTTACTATTTTGAATGAAACTTTAGAGGGGGAAAAGTAGGCAAAAGAAGAAGAGGAGCAGTCAGAAATTTGGCCTTACAATAATTGGCCGTTCAGGAAGAAAGGCGCTTTCTATTTCTTCCAAAAAATTGACCTCTCGAAAACTCATACTATCACTCGAAGCTAGCTGCTCATCACAGGTTTGCCGTTTTGGACACCATGAGTTAACGCCAAGTCTTCACAAGAGCAATATTGACGAAGTTCCATTTTACGTATTTCCTTGCAAGCAGCTTACGACGCCGCCCCAAGTCCTCGATAAGCAAAAAGTCAAAGTGCCAAGAAGTTCTGTACCGTGTTTTAGACGATTAGATCACTACGGGTTCCATAGCGATTTTTGCGCCAGCATCGGCGCATAAGTCACTATAGAAATCCTAGTGGGCACAACTTACTGCGTTATTGAGCAGCTTATTGGGTACTTACTTAGATACTCACAAGGGAATGGTCAGAAGTCGAAGTGGCCAAACCAAACAAGCTGTATACCATTCGATGCAGTATAAAACGCTGACTTCGAATCTGTCTTTCTTATCTGCTTCCCGCTTCTGTGGAAGAAGCTACAAGCCATTAAAGACCATTATTTTGCTAAGAAATTACGCGTGAAACTGAAAATTTAGCCGTGCAGAGCCACGTTAGCCTTGATGCTGGGCCAAAACATGCAGCTAGCCTATTTCAAATTTTTAAAGAAGGAAGCTGTGCTAAAAATGCAACAGCGTGCTCAATTTCGTTGTTTTTATGTGTGATTTTTACACAATAGAACCGCTTGTAGCTTCGTCCACAGAAGCGGGAAGCAGATAAGAAAGACAGATTCGAAGTCAGCGTTTTATACTGCATCGAATGGTATACAGCTTATTTGGTTTAGCCACTTCGACTTCTGACCATTCCCTTGTCAGATGGCCCGTCCTCACTAGGCGTGCGGGCCTCAGCATAAAAGTTTCCATCGATTTTTGTCGCTCGCTTCGGACGTCCACGATCTTCTTGGCTGTCGTTGGTGGCTGCGTCCACGAGTTACAGACGCAAAAATCGTATCCATGATTTCTCAGCTGGTTCATCCGTTCCAAGAACGCGTCTGCCCAACTCGTTGGAGGTCTTCCTCGGGAACGTTTCGCTTCAGATGTTCTTAGTGTCCATCTATCGTCTGTTCTTCTCATGATGTGACCGGCCCATCGATGTTTCGCTTTCGCAACGTATTCCGCTGGGTCACGAAGACGAGACATTTTTCTTAAATCCGTACTGCGAAGTCCGACAAGGTGTTGTTTGTGTCAGGTCATCTTCAGAAGACTGGCTCAAGCGAGCGCTCTGTGGGTGGTCCGTAGAGCTTTCGACGTGGCTACAGTGTCAGCAAGTCTCAGCAAGCGTAACAGAGCGCCGGAAGAGCGGTTGAGTCGAACAGGTGGGCACGGAGGTTCGGGTCCGTCAGTTGGTCAGTGGTTTCATTCATAGGCCGGAAGGCGGTCCATGCTGCTCTTCTTCTCCTGTTAAAGGCAGTAGATCAGCAGAATGGAGTAGATCAGGCAGTAGATCAGGAGAGCAGAACCTCTGCCACGAGACGATTGCCGACGTCGTTTCGGAGCCCATATCCAAACTCCCCGACCCTATATTCCTTCTCTAGTGGCCCCGATTTTCGCATTGATGTCATCCACAACATACTTGTAGAAGGTTTTATGTTGCGGGCGATTTCCTGCACGTCTTCGTAGAAAGTATCTAGTTCTGTGTCGTCAGCTGCTGATGCTGGAGGGTAGCAGTTGATGATGTTGATGGTCTTTTCCGACGTGGAGGTCGTAGTGGATGGCTAGTCGAGGTGATAAGATCTCATGCGAATCGACAAGATGGACGATAGATGGGTGGACGACAAAGCCAACGCCTCCAACATCTCGTGATGGAACCTTCTCACCACGAATGATGAGGGTCCTATCACTCATCTGTCGCACGTCATCCTTCCTGGACTTCGTTTCCTGCAGAGCGATGACATGGTACTTAATGTGCTCCGCAGCGTTGAGAAGAGCGTGAAGGTCGGCGTTTGTGGAGACTGTCTTGGCGTTGTAGGTGCAGAGCATGAAGCAGTCTCCATGGCGTACCGTCCGGGCAGACGTCTCGTTTGTACCCAATCCAAAAGTTGCCCTGAGGACCCTGACATCGTTTTTGCTACCACCCGGCGCCGTAGGCGGGGTACGATGTGCAGGGTTTCTTTCTATTCTTCTAACTGGCGGAGTAATGAAGTTTTTCCCCTACAAGAGCAGACTTACCAGGCCTACTCTTGATTTCCACAGGGCGATCGTTGACCCGGGTGTGGAGCGGGGAGAACCGCCTAGTGACCAGAAAAACCAAACGGCGGAAGATCTGGTCAGGCCGGCTCTTAGCTAGGCATCCGGCCGAAAGCGGAAGCGTCGAACTCCTACACAGCTTGGGAGGCCATACCAGAGTATAGACTCGGCTGTGCATTGTAGTTTGACAGCCAGTGTCACCCCCACGCCACGATGGCTGCCTACCATTGTGGGGGGCTTATTGGGTAGAAGCCCAAATGTTCTTTTGTGTTTGCTCGGGCTCTGGTTATTCATTGCTGTACTAGTAGTCAAAAGCCACTTGCTACGTAGTTAGTTGAGGCTGAAGAGTTCCAAAGTATACGTTGCTGCACGACGAAGGCGCAATATATTTGAGCGCGAAAGCGGTTCCATTAGCCGCAGAACGCACGAGGCACAGAGTTTACAATGGTGAAGATGCGAGTGAGCAGTATGAGCTCAGCGGGCGTTCGCCTTCGTCATGCAGCAGCCTTTAAGTGGGCGATGAAGATGAATCAAGTCAATCAGGTCAAGATCGCAGCAAATCATTGAGAGACATTTGTGCTACGCTGTTAAATTTGGATTACTCTCACACTAAATTAAGTCGTTACATTATCCAAAGAAGCACCGAAAACAAAATAAAGAGGTTGCAAGCACAGCAAAACGAAAGTATACAGAGAGATAGAGACGAGACGCGTCGCATGTCATCCTGTCAAAAATGGTTCAACGGACTCAGAATTTCAATTTGGTTACGTCACCATTCTTCGGTTTTTCTTTTACGTATGAGAAACGTACACTATGGAGTACTGTGTGCATATCCATGTAAATAGCCGAATTTTACGATGAAAATCCGTTCAAATAGACTATGACACTGCCTACGCAATTTCAGTGATTTAGAACCAGTGAAGAAAATTAGATTCATCGCAAATTCTCAAAGAATGTTGTCACTTTTATGTGTGATTTCATCAAAACAAGTAATCAAGAGCAGACTTTCAAAAAAAAAACTTTCGCTGAAGAGCGATTTAGAAGTCATATATTTGAGAAACCTCTACATAATTGTGCATATGTGTTGTGCTCCCTTTTACCGCAAGCTTTGTCCACCCGATGAGATAAAGAGAACATTTAATCCTGCTGTGACTTTGATCGGGTTTTGACCTGATAATCAGAGTTGCGATTGGTATTCAGCGATTCAGGAAAAAATACATTTCAGACGCCACCTTGAGGGGGACAACTATGCGAAACTGTGCAAGTATGGAGTTTATCGCTATTCTTTTATTGGTTGTTGCTAACTATGCATATATGCTTCACCACATATCTTCTACAAGTTCAAACTGTGACGGCTCGTCTATTATTCCACTGGAGAATAGTCAGCAGCAACCAGAAGAAGATTATAGTTGAGCACAACGCTATAATCGCATATTCTTAGCTAATCTCTCAGACAGTTTCAAATAAACAAAAAAAATCATACTGCGGTTTGAAAAGTTGCTCATTTCTTATAACTATATCAAAGGATTAGTGTAGCTAGTATAAAAGCAAACCCTTCGTCTTCATCTTTCTCGAATCTGTCCTTAAATCTGTCCTTTCTCAATATATTGCAGCTCAAAAAAGGAACGAATGCGATCTTGAAAGCCAAAGAACTAGGACTTACAGCGCGTAAAAAGACCGAAGATCAGTCTTCTTAAAGACTAACAAATGGGATGTAGAACAAGACGCCTAGGTGCAGAGACGCAGCCCTTGCATGCGTTTTGCGTGTTAAAGTGAGATGCACACAGTGGAGTAACGGATATCTCGTTCGATGTGAAATTTACAAGAAAAATTGCACTTTTTTATCGGAGAGTCGCGTAATCAGATCGAGTGAGGAGTTTGAGTAAGCATGCTACTTCGCGTAAACATCCTCGAAAAGTCGTTTTGTCTAGACAAGATTTCCAAAAGCAGTGCCTTTACCAAAGTTGGTTGTGACGTAAAATCCTGCGCCACAGGCTGGACAATCAATTGTTTACAAGGCTTGAGTCCGCGATTGGCTTCAAAATGACTATAGTCGATTCGTTGACCGCACGGACCGACATGACTGCGGAGCACGCGCCGCGAGGTAAAACGCTTACTCCAGTACCAGCGCTCGGCACAGGTGGCTTATAAGCAAGCTGGATATCATTTTGGGACGAAAAGCAGAGGTGGTTTTGTTTTTGTGGTCAAAGATACACGAAAACTGCGACGTTTTTTTTCGACGTTTCGCTTTTTGGAGGTTTTTACGCCTTTAAAGGGTATATGGTTGAGGGTCAAAGGGGACTTCGTAATTCGCAAATATCAAGGAGGACTTCGTTTTTTGCGTTTTCAACTAGCCACCTCGTGCCGAGCCCTGCCCAGTACAAATGCGCCATTGCACAAATCGTGCTCTCGAAACATTTCAACCGCGCCGAAAATGATCCGCAGCGTTTGAGCAGTTCATGCGATCAGCGAATAGTGGAAATGTGAACATGGATGGGAGACTCATATTTTGGCTTCATAGGTACTTCTGGAGCCTAGTTCTTTAAACTCATTGCCACCTTTGGTGATGGTCAAAATCACAAAATCACTAATACCGCATTCGTTCTCCTAAGCGATTTTCGCGCTGCGGAATCTACCTTTCGCAATGGATTTATTGCGAAAATTTGCGCTTTTGTGATCCGACCGTTGTCCCGCACCAAACTCTCACCACGCCCAATCCGTGGGGATAATGCCTTCAAACTACGGAAGCAAGCGACAAGGCTGCGAATGATGAGCGACAGAAGGTCGCTGCTTAGCATGTGGGGAGCCCTGTAAGGTGGATTGGCAATAACAAAATCTTAGATACGCAGGTCGCGAGGACGACTACCTGCAACCGTCTTTTTGGGCGATGAGTCTGGTATGCTTTTGGACCGTTCCATCTGAGCATTTTCTCTGAACGAGAAATCATGCAATGTGGCTTAGATAATAGCATAGTTAGAAGGTCGATTTCATTGCCGAGTTGAAGTAACGAGAGATTTTGTGCTAATATTATAGCGCAAGATTTTATCAATGAATGTGTTCTCTGCAGAGTATTTTGTTTTTTGGATATCAGCACCAGAAATCTATGTCCAGAAAGTGTTTAGGCACAAGCACACTAGTAGCACATCGCATAACGTTGATAAACCCAAGTGATACATTTAGAAGAATGGGCAAGGAATACAATAGTGAAAAACTTCGAGCATATGATATCATGAAGTGATGACGAATGTAATAAAGTGCGGAGAGAAAAGGTGAACATCCTAGTGTGATTAAGCCTTCTCGGCACAAGATGTTTTTGAAGCTCATGATTCACTGCATATATTGGAAGAATTGAAACACAATATTCTGAGTCGCTGATGAGAGATCAGACAATGAGAGAACGCCGAAATATGGCCATTTGATGTATATCTGAGTAGCTGAGATAGCTGGTAAAAGTTTTGTTTGGTGATGAAACTGTGGAAGCATTGCTTTTGACATTTTTTAGAGAGTGAAATGGGAAAAAATATTAAAAATGAGTCAAAAAAGCCGTATAAAAGCCACTCACCATCTTCCTCCACATTATCTTCAATCAGCTCAAGCTTCCTCTTTAATTTCATAGATTTTGTGTCCTCTCACTTTTTGATTATTTATAAGTTAACACTTTGTGTACTTAAGAAAACCAGTTACTATTTGATGAAGAAAAACGCAGCTTTCTTCTGTAGGTACTATGTTCAAATACGAGCTACTCCCATCGTGCTCCTTTTTTAGTTTGAGTATAGCTATACAAAAATGCCTATAGCTGTTTAATTCTGATAGGCGCCAACTCCAACTCCAACTCGGACTACTGATCCTTGCGGGGCAAGGAATAAATATGGGAAAGGATCAGTAATCCGCGGAGGCGACGTCTTTTGGCGGTATTTGACCCTCTACACGATCCGATATGAGGTGACATAAATAGAACAAAACTGATCAGACCAGATGAAACAGTTAATGGTAACCAGCAACAAATCTGATCTCAACTGTCTTTTTTTCAAGAAATTGAGGAAGGATTTGATACCACTTTAATTCTTCGTAAATAAATCGCCTCAAATGATAAAAATGTATCAGACTTTGATTTGCTGCCATAGCAAGATTCAATATCTCGCAATGCAAAAAATGTCAAACTTGTCTTCAGATGACCATACTCTGGTTGTTTTTCCTCCTTCAAGCAGCACATGCGGGCAAAATTACTGAAGAAGAGAATTTGAAGCTGAAGAAAAGGTGCAGCAAGTTTGCAGGTAACAAAGACAGCATCGCAAAATTACTTGTCGCAAAATCGGGCAGATTATTACAGTTATTGGCGAGTCGGTCATCGCAGAACTTGACAAAAGAAATCTTCTTGCATTTACTTGTGCGTACTGGAGCTTTAGATAAAGTATAAAAATCGATTTTGCATAGTAACTATGATTGAATGTGGAAATGCTGTTTCTCCTACACAAGCTGCAAAGCACACACCATTCTGGAGATTTTCCTGTTAATTGATGCACTTGGAGAATCTAGTTCGCATAGGCGAAGTGAAAGCGCAACTTTGCCGATCCAAAGCTTGAAAAGTCCGCAAGGCAGCAATAGCATCTTACAAAAAGTACAATCATCTAACACGACGTAGCAGTCATAAACAACTCATCTGAAACTGACGGTTGTGTCACTTGGTAAGCATTTAGCTGGAAACCTGCCGTAAAGGTTAAAAACATTTTATTTTTATTGTACCTTAGTTGAGATTTATTGTAATAAATAAATGTGCCTTGATTTAGTGGCACCCAACGTGTACAAGCGATATCGAGAAAACCAATTAAAATATCCCTTTGTGTTCGCTACGTCCTGGACTGGTCAGTGGCTTTCATAGCATATCTACCCAAGCTTGCAATTGCAACAGCAAGTCAATCTTGACTTTCAGATAATGGGTCCCATAGCCCACCTTTATGTAGCGGCGTGCTGATTTCATCTCGCCACATTCTGACCGCCGCACATTGCTTAGTCATGGATGAAAAGGAGACATGTAAACAAAGGTACATCTCGACTTATCTCCTTTTTTTTCGCGGTCGTGAACTCTTTCTAGATCGGCTTTACAAGAAACTCCCGCCCAAAATGTTGGTGTTTTTCAAAGTTCCTGCAGTACTGAGGAATGCTGGATGGGGAAGGATGTTGCCAAAGTAGCAGTTGTAAGTGAAGCTGATTTCCACTGATAGAACCCGACATTAATACATCGCAATACTAAGATGACACTGTTTGTGCAGGTACATAAACACCAAAACTTCGACGTGGATGAATTTTGTGACAAGAGAACAACATATGATATGGGTATGATCGAGCTCGAGCAGGACATACCAGATTTCAAGCCTATTTGTATGCCCCAAGAGCATGATATCATTCCTCAAAGGCTTATATCCATTGGATACGGAAATTATAGTAAGTACAAAGCGAACTTGTTTAGCGCCTGTGTACGTAAATTCACTGCGCATTTGTCATTGTGGGAAACTAATAAGCAATGGGAGGGGGGGAGGGGGGGAGAGGGAGAGGGAGGATAATTCTTGTAGGAAACTCCATCTCCGAACCCTACGTTAGAAACCATTCAGAAAATCCCTTGCCGGCTAAAGCAGGTCAAAACGAAGACTACCTTGACACAAACTCACACCGCGTAGTAATTCGAATTGTGTGCTGAATAAACAAATGCATGTATGGAACGAAGAATCAGTGGTACAAACCATTTGTTGTGGACATACGCGTGAGAAAATTTCATATGGCTAAAAAACTTTCTGAATTTGACTGAAAAGTGGTGCCTAATTTTTCCCCTTTTCATCTGATTGTGAGAACCAGCTAAGCTGGACCTGACTACCTTTTGCTCACGTACTTTTTCATGGTTTTTCATAGATCGTTGCCATGACAGAAACTTCATTGAGACATTTCATACTAGCACGAAACGATTTCGTAGTAATTCCTCTACTCTCTTCATAACCAAGACATCAGAGTATAGCAAAGCGTACCCCTAGGCGATGCCTCAGTTTCAATGATGTTCGGTGTTCATTGACGCTTACCTTTCTTTCGATCTATTCTTGCCTATAAATGTTTATTCAGTGTCTGCTTCATTTGCAATCCAAGAAGTAGCGCGGGGTATAAAAAAGGTCAGGGAAGGTCCTAAGTTCCGCGAAATCACCGGAGGATGCCATCTAAAGACTCCCGGATCTCAGCTCGTGCCAACTGCCTGCTGTTTCAATTTAATATACCAATCCTAACAGATTGTCTGTATATTTCCAACTTCCATCTGAATTTGTTCAAGTTCTGACTTTAGGTAACGATTATTCTATAAAAGCCGTGGTTTACGAAAGCGTAAATGAAGACCCCGATATGAAAGATACACTCTTGGCGTATACTAACCGTAGGAATGAATCAACACTCCATGTGAGTTGAAGCAAGACACCTAATTTCCAGAAAACCTGCGTGCTTTCAAGAAAAACGCAGAATATGCAGAAGTCTTGTCAGAGCTCTTTCGTTCTCGTTAAAAGAAACAGTGATATCTCGTAAAAAAAGAAACCGTAATAAAGTTGAGTGATAAATAAGCCGAGTCACTAGATAAGTCTTCCTTTTTAGGGAGACAGTGGTGGGCCATTGCTTCAGGTACGAGGAGGGAAATACTATCTTGTTGGCATAACATCGAAATCTACGAAGCCACCTGCAAAGGAGTTTGTAGGTAGGTCGATCGATGTTTAGCGATGCAGAATCCAAAACAGCTGTTTCAAAGCCGCATTTGAAAAACTTAAGCAGGCTTTCCAGTAAACTACAGGTATTGGTTTCGGTGCAGTGCATAATCAAGCGAACAAGTTTGATTCCGATTTTCGATGAAGCGAATAAAAAATTACCAGCCTGGAGTGGCCAGTTTAAATTCGTAAAGATTTAGGCAAACAATCTCGTAGTTGATTTCAATCAATATACATCTTAGTTTGTATGTGTTGATAAGTATATGTGCTATACGCCTTCAATTTCATAGGACAGAAATTTGTTCTTCTACAAAAAATCCACAATCTGGAGAAGGGGGTCATAACGCTTACTTCTTGATGGGGAGGAAGTGGTATTCCAAAGCCAGGAAAAGACAAATTCATACAGAGAACACAGGTGCGCAGTGCAGACTCGAAATCGGAGCAGGAAAATTTGAAGAAAGAGAGGCACTGTGAGGGTAAGCCATGACGGTAGGTTGCGAGAATAGACCATAACAAAAGGAAGTAAACGGAAGTAGGGTAAGTTGTTGAATGCTTCAGACCATTTTGTACTACACCGGGCCAACTTGAACCTATGGCCAGGCGAGATCGGGATCCGAAAGTCTTTAAGAATAATGCCCATTCTATATTTGGCTAAATCAGTGTCTTGATTTGCTCTATTGAATGGTGCCCTTTTGTCGATCTAGATTGTATTGTAACACACTGCAAAGAAATCCTTTGTCGAGGCTCAAATACCAACCAAATATTTTTGCTCCTTTTTCACTTCGAAAATGAGCCAATATATGGATTCCTTTATAAGAGTTTGAGTAAGCATAAGTCAGCGAATTTTGGATATGGTTCTTCTGTGTTCGAATAAATCAGTCGAATATTCATATTAGATCGTTCTAAAAGTTTGTTCTCACCATTTTCAAAAATTTGTAATTTCTTATTTTTCCGAAGGATTTGCACGTAGTCAATTGTTCTAAAAAAATCATGCACTTTGTAACACCTAAACTCCTTCTGTTAGGTTGATTCAAATTTTATGTCGCTTTGATTCTGAAAAATTCGTAACAGCTCCTGTATAGAGACTGAAATCAAAAAACCCTCCAGATAGAAGAATTCATCTACTTTCTAATAGCGTCTTCGCTACTTTTCGACGATAATCACTATTTTCAGTTTTCGAAAATAAATCGTCAAAAAAAACGCTGCAGAAAAACTGAGAGCATGAGGTTGTTTGTTTTTTTTTCATAGATTTTGTGAGCTGCTCTTCTTGTGAGTGCTAAGTTTCTGCTTATCGAGCTTTCCTTTAAATAGTCATGATTTTCGTGGAAAATGCAAAAAACGGCAAAAATGGCGTTTTTTGCATTTTTCTGCATTTTTCACGAAAATCATAATTTTTTGAAAGAAAGTCGTTTCGCACAATCTTGGCTCCATTAGAAAGAGCAGCTCACAAAACCTATGAAAAAAAAACAAAACACAGAACCTCATGCTCTCAGTTTTTCTACAGCTCTTCAGATTTTTTACGATTTAATCTCGAATATCGCGAAGTTAAGCAGCCTTCCTACTCCAATTTTCATCTCTGGAGTCTTCTATCGTCAAAGAGCATCGAGGATAAGAAAATGTGGAAGTATTTTTCGTAAATCAGTACGTTCACATAGAGAGCGGTTATCAATTTTTTCAAATTTCAAAGCGACAGTACCTTTGAATCAACTATTACGAAGCTGCTGAAGAAGATTACTCAAATTTCAGTTTTTTGTGTGGATTCGTTGAAAATCTCAAACTCTCCTTGAAGATCGAAGCAGCTGATTTTATAACTTTCGTATCTGCTCTTTCTAGCTTAGCAATTTCGTTTTGATTGAGCTCTTCTACAAAAAGTTATTATTTCTGAGCACAATATAAAACGACAAATTTGGTTTTTCTAACATTTTCCCCAAAAATCATAACTTTTGATAGAAACCCTCAAGCAGCACAAACTTCGCGCAGGTAGTAAAAAGAGGCTCGAGATCTATGATACTAACTACTTCGATTTTGCGAGTTCTAGATTACTGACAACTACACAGAAAAATCGGAACTTGAGAACTTTACAGCGTATTTTTTGCATTCTAGGGTGATAGGAGATCGTTTGATGCTACTGTAGAGGCATGGCTACTTTTTTTCTAAACTATTGATTATGTGCAAGTAATTCGGAAATATAAGAGTTATGAGTTTTTGGAAAATGTGCGAACGAATAAAAACAATATTATATGCGAATGATTTTCAGATGTTTTGCCATTTATTAGGTTGTCCGGAAAATAATGTCGCATGGCATCCTATCGCGACAGAATGACCATAAAAAATAGCGAGTGGGGTGTCATTTGATAGAGCAAAGCAAGCTCTACAAGATAGTTTACAAACCTACGCGGAAATCGTGCTCCACCTGAAGTTCGAATCCAAAATGTAAAAAATTTTAGATATCCGAAAAATCGTATCTCGGTTCATAGACGTCTTATGGATCTCCAATTTGCATAACCATGTACTCTCTACACTAGACATTCACCTATATAGTTTGTGGTATTTTTCCTTGGCTACAGTACGAGAAACAAAAATAGGTCAAAAGTGCGAATATGTCGCGTTTTTCGGGTTTTTTGCAAACAATTTGATTTTTCTCGAAAACTAGTGCTTGTCTAAAGCTCAAAATTCATGGTTATACTCCTAAAGATTCATGCTACAGAATCAGTGAGAGAAGCTCGGGATTGTTTTGGCAAAAAAGTGCCGAATTTCATTTTCTCAATTTTCAGGCATAGAAAAACCGCAAAAATGTGCATACGTGTGTCTCGTATAGTGAGTCCACGCCTGAGCAAGTTAGGGGTTCCCAGGACTTTTCTGAACAGTAATATGATTTTTTTCCTTTTTTTAGATCTTTAGTGCCTTGTAAAACTTGGCTCCAAACTTCACGCAAATCAAACCTGGCGCAAAGGCTCGTGCTCCATTTTGTAGAGCTTCTTTTGATCTATCGGTTGGTGCCCCATTTACTTACTTTCGTGCTCACTCTGCCACGATTTTGCATGTTAAAATAAAAAGCGACATTGTTTTCCGGACAACCTAATAGATAAACCACTGAACATTTGTTCGAGATTCGACCTCAATGTTTAAATATAATCGATATTCGTTCATTCGAAAATTTTACTTCTCAAACTTACTCGAAATTCATTCATTCGATGAAATTTTTGAGTTTGCCGAAGAGTAAGCAGGAATTACTAGAAATGTCGAAAAGTTGGGCTTTGAAAGTTTGTACGATAGCCTGCCTATGCTGTTTCAGGCTATTTCGTCGATGTGCGAAAGAAACTGAAATGGATTTGCGATGAGACTGGTGAGTAACACTACAATACCGCAAAGTTAAGAGTGAAGACTGTTACGAGAACTTTTGAATACTGTCTAAGAACGAAAGCAGAGTAAAAACAAAAGCCTCAAATCCGCTCACTAAGATTGACGCCCGTCAACCTCTATCGTGTAGACATCAAATCAAAAAAAAAATAACTTCTAAGCCATAATTTCTCATATTTACATTTATGTAGGAGTCTGCCCGCTTACTGATTCTGGAGAAAGCAAGAAACCACCCTCAGAAGAGGAGGAATCGTCCTAAGAAGCCATTTTCTGACAACGTTCACGACGAATGAAAGAAGCAAATATTGTGGAGATGTGAACAAATAACGTTGTCTGTTGCCGATAAACATTTTTGCATCATCGAGTGCCATTTATAGTGGATATAATATGAGCGAACTCACAGGATACCGCAAACGCTACTCACTCGATCACAGAGGTCTTTAATCTTATATATAAAGCTGAATGTCTGTTTGTATGTCTGTCTGTCTGTCTGTATGTCTGTCTGTGTGTACGTATGTTCCGAATAGAAAACTCCATTTCTGAACCGATCGGGACCAAACTTGGCATACATACACTTCGGGCCCCGGCGGGTGTCATAGGCTTTCAGCCCGTTCAAAGCTCAAATTCGGATTCTACGTGGCGAAAAGGCCTAAAACATGCAAAAAAGTGGAGGTGCAAAATCTGCCGGGACACTGCCTTTAGAGTGGCTGCAGCTGATCCTCCGAATTTCGATAATCAATTCGATTCCAAACAGAAATTTTTCTTATCCCTTGGAAAACGGCCACCTAATGATTGATAACTAATATTTACCACTTGTTTCCCGAGGGAAAGGGGAGAGGGGGGAAGCAAAAATCATGCTCGAACCGCAACTGGCTCCCCTGCTACCTACTATGCATATCCGCAAAATGGTGACCTTCTTTTTTTTGGTGGGAACAAATCATTGAGTCATAAATTAATCTGCATATTCTACACCACCCCAGCTACTTCACGACTTTAACAAGGCTGTAAGGCTGGAACTTACAAGGTCTTGTAAGGCTAGAACCTGTTTATTCCCAAGGATGTCTCATCTTTTAAGCTTCGTTGGTTTGACTGAATATTTACCAGGTATTAGTTCACAAGTCCATCTTTCCGCTGGCCCAACCGTTACTAGTGATCCATAAAGCTTTTTCTAAAGGCGTCGATTACAGTAAAGAGCGCAAGGCTTGCAGATAAAGTCGGAAATGACTGGCGCATAAATGCTGTGTCTTAACATCCAGTATTGTTTTGTGATTTGCTCGAGACAGAAACCGTCGATTCTAGCTTTGAAATTGAAATCATAGGTAACGATGGGCTGAGATACTTGAAGTGAGTTGCTGAACAATAGCGGATGTGCACCCAAAGCATTTCTAGGCTAGACAGCTCATGAGAACTCCCTGACCTATACTGATGCCAGGAAGAGGTGATAAACTCAATAACGGCTAATTTTTTAGATCGGGTTACTAAAGAGCAGAGCATTGTCTTGGTATATCAGCCGTTCTTTACATCCGCTTGACAAAACTCAACTCGAGGACCGAACAAGTAACAAGACAACTGATTGACACGTTATATAACTGTTAAAAAAAAGGGTAACATGTTGACAAAAGTTTCAAACCCTTCGCGAGTTCACTGAATTTGTGCGATAACAGTTTTTTTCCGATTATTGACCTCTTCTATGCCATGCTCCACTTGAAGTAGACAAAATTTGAACGCGCTATTATGTTGCCTTGGCTACATTATGCGCAATACTTGGTTGCTCGTTTACTTGTGCTAAATAATTATAAAAAGCAGTTGTCAGAACTCTACAGTCGAAAATCGGTTGATTTTTTTTTGCCCACTGGTAGAAATGCTTTTAGATAGTCATATGCGATTATAACGTATCTATTCATTCATTTATCTATTTATCATTTCATAAATACATCGCTGTACAAACGCTTTTCTCTCTTTAAAAAATAATGGCAAACGGAAATACTATGACTACCACTGACGGCCCTCACTTTTGCGTCGCATTATAATCGATCTTCAAAAAACTTTTGAATGATCAAGATCATATAATAGAATATGTCCAAGGTGCAATGAGCAAAAAAGCAACTACAGCGTAGCAATGTCTTTAATCGAAGCGATTTTCTTGTTGAATCAAACATCTTTCTTCTTTTCTACAAAGTAAGAGATACTCCGCCGGTCTATACTCGTACAAAAGAATGAAATTTTTAGGACGAGCGAATCCGCCATACAAAAGGAGAAGGACCCAATTAGAAAGAGAAATTCTCAAATCCTTCAGACCTCAACAATTTTCAGAATTTGTAAAGGCTTATTGTCCATATTTTTCTCCGAAACAGCAGAGCTGGAAGTCAGCTTAATTGGCAAAAGGCTTAGCAATCTTGCTGTATGGTGTGTAAGAAAAGTAAACCAATGGAATTTTACTGTCTAAGCGTTAAGAGAAAGAAATTTTCACTACGATCACTACAAGGTTTGAAGTTTCACCATTTGCTACTCAATCTTAATCTAGCCAGCGGTAATATGCAAAAGTAAAGTATGAAGTTCACGGATCCGTTTATATCCTAAGTCGCTCAATCCCAAAGCAGCTAGCTTTAGCTTGTGTGAGGTAGAGATTTAGGATAGGTTGAGTTGGAATTCATCCAGAAATTGATAGAAGTTCTTTTCAAAAATATTAGAGTGACAAAAGTAATGAGGTACCTAGAGGATAAATGCAGTTTTTCCAAACAAGAAAATTCAATTGGATGCAATAGTTTTGGCAGATGTCAGTACATACATATAAACCCTTTGATCGAGGTCTATACTGGGCACGGTCGCATCGCGTTATGTTAAAGGTGTAAAATCGAATAGTCTTCAAGTCATTTTGTACTTCAAACAGCACAGTCTAAAACAAGTAAGTCTACCAAAAATAACTGGGTACGATGGGTTAACTGTCAACGAATCCACGATAGCCTATCCCAAAGCTGTACAACAAGAGGTATAACATCGAGCATTACAATACCACCCGTAATTTGTGAAAAAAATGGCGGCGGCACTTAACTCACGCGGCGCCGCCATTTTTTTTTTCACAAATTACGGGTGGCATTGTAGAACATTCATTCATTCTCTCATCAAAGTAATTGGATGAGCTCACCTTTGATGGTTAGCATTTAATAGAGCTTCTTGTGCTCTTTCGAAGCATATGCAACTCACCTCGGCTTTTGTCGTTTTCAAAAGGCTTTGGCCAAAACATGGTTTTTAGCCCAAAAATCTGCGCCAAACAATACCATCTCAGAATGTGCAAAATTTCCGTGAATGTCGCGGAATTCCGGGAATTTGCACATTCTGAGAGTGGTATTGTATATCGCACATTTTCTAATAAGCCTCTTTTATGCAGAATGATGAAGAAATTCTATACGTTTGAGTAACCATCAGAACGATCCTGGAAAGTCCTTTGGAAGGATGTGTCATATGTGCAGAGAATTTGAGGTGCAGCGCAAACTCGGATGGCATTCGAAAAGCTCTGTGTGATTTCTCCGAAGGGCTGCTCGAAAGGTTGGGAGTGAGGTGCTGAAATTGCTGGTTATTTATAGTTGATCAGAAAGGAACTTCAGAAATCTTCAAAAAATCAAGCTGTCCTACTACTGATCACCCTAAAAGGATTCAGAGTGTATACGCGTATTCCAAGAGTGGCAAGACGTAAGTCTTGTAAAGTTTTTTTTTAAGTGGTGAATCAATCTAGTGTATTTCTCCGAGTATGATGAGGAAAACGACATCAAAGGTGAGAGTTGCTATGATGAAGCATTTGCAGCTTTGGTATTCTATTCCTGGGTAATAGTAATGTTCCCACCAAATTTTATGAATTTGGTCCAAAAGAGTTCCGTCTCACCTTTTCAAAAAAAAAAAACGTGACTCCTTCCTTCCGCCATATTCTTTTGGCATTGATTTTGTTAGAAATGGTAAGCCATAGTTTTCTAAAGGCAGCTTGGCTACTCTGAAACAAGCTTTATATGCAGATAAAAATGGAAAAAGGAGATTTGAAGGTCGTTGATTTAGGGCAGGCCATCTGAAAGTCTAAAGTGTGAAGCAAAATTCAAAACAGCCAGCGTCATAAGTTTTCTGCTCTCCTCTTCCTGACTGAGCAAAGTCTGTGCTGATCGGATTTTTTTAAAGTTATGATTTTTGAGAAAAATGCCAAAAAATGAATAAATTTTCCCGTTTCCTGCGTTTAGCAAGCTTGTAACAGAATGGGATTCTTGCAAGTTTCAGATTTTACACTCTTGCCTAAAATCACCGGATTTTGAATCTCTTTTTTCCATCTCTATCCCTGCACGTAAAGTTTGAGAGAAGCCAAGGTGTCATTAGCAAGTCCGTGATTCACCCTTTATATTAGATCGGTACAAAAGTTCTTTCCGTTTTTTCAACCTGTCATAAAATCACCTGGGATAAAGGAAGGCAAATAATTATCAGATTATCAATTTAAAGATTATCAGCTGCAGTTTTTCTTTCTCTTTCCACCAGCCATGTATTGGACCATTTGCTTTGGTGATTTCTGAGATAATTGCCAAAGTTTCAAACCCATGGTTTGCCCAACTTTGGCAGTTTTTCAAAATCTTCATTGTGAACTTCTGGAAAAGCTCAAATAGCTGTTAGATAGCGTAAACAAAGTGCAATGTAGTGATATTTTTGGCATCACTAGCTGGCTTTCCAAAATTTTCAGAATTATGTTTCCGATACTATCAAATCCCACTTTTGGTCATTCAAAGATTTACAGAACACCAAACGGCGCGCAACAAGGTGTCGTTCAATGCAGCTTATTCTTCTTTTCCTGCAGGCTTTTTTCCTACACAGTTGGTGGAATTTTCGGCGATAAAATTATCATAGTTAGTAGTTTTGAACCCTCCCCAGGCTGTATCAAGTGTCAAATTTGATATTTCGAAGCGACAAACGCTGTATTGCTTTGTAAAGACAGTGTATAATCATAATCGAACTTTGCAAGTATGAAATTCCGACGATTTGTTAGTGATTGGAGCCCTTATGTAATTTGCTACTTCGAAAAATTGAAGACTTTTCGAAAGTTATCCCAAATAATACTAAGAAGCGCGTTGAAGATGCGAGAAAATTGCATTGCTTTGTACTTTGTTTACGCTATCCAACCGCTATCAAAGTTCTTCTAAAAGTTCAAGATGAAGATTTTGAGATATTGCCAAAGTTGGGCAGGATAAAATCATGGGTTTGTAATTTCGGCAATTATCTCAGAAACCACCAAAGCGAATGGTCCCAAAACATAGCTGGTGAAAAGAGAAAGAAAAGCTGCGTCTGATAGTCCTTAAACCATTTGCCTGCTTTTGATCCACGTGATTTTATGACAGGTTGAAAAACAGAAAGAACTTTTGAACCGACGCAATATATCAATGCCAAGCAAGAACATCGCGACAGATAGGAGTTACGGATTTTGAAAATGTTGCGACGAAACTCTCGGATCAACCTAATAATTGTGCCGTTGTGTTGATAGATAATAGGTGGGACCAGCATCTGACCACGGTCCACTCAACAGTCAAGTCCTTACTGTTCCTCTGGTGAGAATTCAAGTTCTGTTGCCTCTGTGATTTTTTGACATGGCAAGGAGAATTTCTCAGATACACTTTGATGCTTAATGATCCCATTCTTTGTATCATGCTGAGATTTTCGTATCAAGAAAGAGTTCACTTTATGCGCCAAGTGGTCAAGTGCCGCGGTCAGTTTAACGGAATGCCACTACAGTGAAATAGATCCTAAGGTAAATCGAGGGAATAGTTTGCAAAAACAGAAATTCGGATAAAATTTCCGTAGTTGCTCGTGAGTAACTTACGGAACGACTTAGTCAACGTATCGTTGCGGTGCAAAACTCTCAAAACTGCTCGATTTCGAGGGCCTGAATGAAAGAGGATCAATGCTGATTGCGGCGAAGAATTAGAAAAAAAGGATATTTCGTATCTTTCTTGCAGATGATGCTTGTTTTTTTTTTCAGATAAACTGCTTCAAATGGAAAGATATAAATATATATGCCTTTCATCTTTCTAAAATTGTATTTTTTTATCAGTATGCATGCCAGAATGTGGATTTGTTTTACCTTTTCTTTTGTTAGGCAAATCGCTGCTAGCGTTCACCAGCGTTTCGATAGTGACAAATATAAAGATTATTGGCAGTGCAGCAAACTTAGAACTAGCAGACCTCCAACTACGGCCTTGCGCGTTGAATCCCAATCACTAAACCGTTCCAGATATGATAACCATGTATGTTTTTAAGGAAGCACCCTCTTCAGAAAACCTGCTGGAGTGAATGCTTTCTTGAATTCATACATGGTTATCATGTCCAAAAGAAGATCCGCATCTGGATCGATAGCTCATAAGATGCAAGTGAGGCCTCATACTTTTCAACGTAGGCCCTCTTCAGCGAGTTGCCTGAGTGGGGGCTTATTAAAGGCAACGTCCCCTCAAAATGATGGGTACCGGGATTAAAGTGTTTCAATGGTAGACCCTCCAGATAGACTATCATTGAAGTCTGGAGCGAAAAAGCGCTTCTGGAAAGCCGAAATCCGGACCCCACCCATTTCCAGATCCCACCCACTTCTTACACAATTCGAAGCGAACGCGGACAAGGAAAGCTTTGAAAAAAGCTCTTTTGCCCTTTTCAAACGCTAAAAAGTTCAGATTTAGCTTCAGCATGGCGAGAAGGCTCCGAAGATATGAAAAACCGGGGAGTGAAACTTTGCTGGGACACTGCTTTTAAGGGCTAATATATGCATAAAAGCTGCTTAGGCAGAGTCAAAGAGTTCATGATGTCCGAGGACTTGAAATTATGCAAATCCATCCAATGAGCAAAAAGCTATGAAGTGGTTGGAAGTGCAAAAGAATTTTCAGCCCTAATATAAAGCCTTCATTTCTTTATACTTTTTCAGCGGAACGAATGAACTGAACCAAGTCAGGATCGTGTTACACGTTAGTTTGGCCATCGAAATAAGCCCTATGCTCAGAAGTGCCTGCAAGACCCAAAACCTAACTGCGCCCTTGCCTGGGTGGAAGGAATCAAATGCATTGTGACTAAGAAAATCTGAAGTGGAAGGATTTGTTGGCACTTTTTTTGAAAATTGGCGAAAGAAAGGCTGCTAGTTTGGACTGGAGATCAACTTGAAGATCAAATATTTGGAAAAGTGTGAAAATGAAGCTAAGGATAGCGTCGCTTAGGGAATCCTGGAAGCAAGGGAAGTTAAAATTGTTCGGCCAAAAAAGTGCTGTGGTTTCCTAATCCGGACGGACTTCTAAAATAACAAATCCATAATCTGAGTCAATAAACTTGAGGTGCAGAATCTAAATCTGACCACAAAAACTGCAAAGAGTGCAAGCTTCGAGGGGCTTTGAAACGCGGCTTCCAAAGCTTTGTATGATCCTTACTGTTTCCCGGCAGCGATCATACATTATTTCACGGAAAGACTCCCGGGTCGCAGCGGCGGTCTGGAACGGCATATTATCCTACACGTCTGGTTGAGCTCACTTCAAACCTAAATTCCGCATCTGCTGAGCGTTTCTCTATGATAAGTTAAGACTGCTGAAAGTAAAGACATGGCAAACATTTAAACCACATTTCAAAATCAGTTGTTCAATTCAAGAATCACATGTTCGAAAACATTTGTGTGTTTTCGGCTAATGAGCGCATCTTTTGTAGTCTATACACTCAGCCCACGCTAGATACGCTCTTATGAGGTGAACTTAGGAGCATTGCATCAAAACTCAATCACTTCACATATGCACTAAAACCTCAATCACTTCGTATTCCTAATCACTCATACTTCTACCAAAAAAATCATGCTTAGTAGGGCAACGACAACTATTCGGAATCAGCTCAGGCGAGCAGTTCCAGTTCGCTACTACGACACCGGGGTTCTTCCCTTACAATCATCTTTTTTTCAGTAAACGAGAAGTCACAGGGAGATATTAAGGATCCCATCCTATGCAACTATTAAGATCAAGCTTTATATCATGCTCTAATGCTATTTTCGATAAACACAAAGTGGCTACCAGTGCTAAGGATCTTACTGTGATATTCAATTGTTTTATCGAATATTTGGTATTGCTGCATTATTATTCATCCCCAGCATAACTTCGCAGCACTCAAGCTTCAGAGTTGTCGCAAACAGCAAAGTACCGTTTGAAGCCATATCTTGATAAAAAGTGGTAGAGACCGTGGTGGACAGAAAACGAAAAGCCCGCAGCCCTGAAACCGAAAAATGAGATTTTTTGTCTTGATTTCCAAGATGTGCTGCACCGAATCATCATACTATATATAAAGCGCAAGCACCCCCATCTGACGTCGTCAGTCGCGGCAGAGGTGTAAACATGTATGTCGTTTTGCGCCGGTGCGAGCGTACCGAGCCGATGACTCACAATGATAGTGATGCCTGTCTTAGACGATGTTGATCAAATGGCATAACCCAAAGAGCGATCACAATGGTAGTGATGCCTGTCTTAGACGATGTTGATCAAATGGCATAACCCAAAGAGCGATCACAATGGTAGTGATGCCTGTCTTAGACGATGTTGATCAAATGGCATAACCCAAAGAGCGATCACAATGGTAGTGATGCCTGTCTTAGACGATGTTGATCAAATGGCATAACCCAAAGAGCGATCACAATGGTAGTGATGCCTGTCTTAGACAATGTTGATCAAATGGCATAACCCAAAGAGCGAAGTGATGCCTGTCTTAGACGATGTTGATCAAATGGCATAACCCAAAGAGCGATCACAATGGTAGTGATGCCTGTTTTAACTTAAATACTATATATAAAGCGCAAGCACCCCCGTCTGACGTCGTCAGTCGCGGCAGAGGTGTAAACATGTATGTCGTTTTGCGCCGGTGCGAGCGTACCGAGCCGATGACTCACAATGATAGTGATGCCTGTCTTAGACGATGTTGATCAAATGGCATAACCCAAAGAGCGATCACAATGGTAGTGATGCCTGTCTTAGACGATGTTGATCAAATGGCATAACCCAAAGAGCGATCACAATGGTAGTGATGCCTGTCTTAGACGATGTTGATCAAATGGCATAACCCAAAGAGCGATCACAATGGTAGTGATGCCTGTCTTAGACGATGTTGATCAAATGGCATAACCCAAAGAGCGATCACAATGGTAGTGATGCCTGTCTTAGACAATGTTGATCAAATGGCATAACCCAAAGAGCGAAGTGATGCCTGTCTTAGACGATGTTGATCAAATGGCATAACCCAAAGAGCGATCACAATGGTAGTGATGCCTGTTTTAACTTAAATTAACTATTCAAAACCTTGGTTCTTTGGGAATGGTTTATGCAATTTTAAGACGCAATTCAATAAATTAATAGTTAAATACGAACGATGAGAGTAAAGTATTTTGATTAATTGGTTTCATTTTACTTCGTTAATAGTAATCCATACTATTATATAAAGCGCTAACATCCACCATGTGAGTCAGCATAGATGTCTATTAAATATCCGGCGTTGTCTACCACCAATGGGAACGCGCCCGGCAGCCAAGATGGGTCGCGCTGATGACGTCATATCATACAGTGCTGCCTCCATATGTTTTCGGTTATGCTCTTCAGCAATGTTTATGAGTTGGCACCAAAGCAGCGAAATTAACACCACGGGAACTGTCAGCGGCTAAACTGATTAAGCTGTCCCACTGACTGTAATAGCTTCATTTCGAAAATCATCGAAAGTTGGTTAAATCGTTTGTACATTATCTCACCACCATTATCTTCTTTTTTTGGCATCTCGCTTTTCTATTTCTACTATGGAGCGTTTAATTTGGAGTGCAGCATAAGTTTTTCAAAAAAGTTGGGTATTTTAGCAAAATACTGCATCCTTCCATAGTTCATTTTTCGAGTGCGTAGTATGTTTCCTCACCGTAAAACGTTGCGCCAAATCTTCAATCAATGAAGTATCATACTATATATAAAGCGCAAGCACCCCCATCTGACGTCGTCAGTCGCGGCAGAGGTGTAAACATGTATGTCGTTTTGCGCCGGTGCGAGCGTACCGAGCCGATGACTCACAATGATAGTGATGCCTGTCTTAGACGATGTTGATCAAATGGCATAACCCAAAGAGCGATCACAATGGTAGTGATGCCTGTCTTAGACGATGTTGATCAAATGGCATAACCCAAAGAGCGATCACAATGGTAGTGATGCCTGTCTTAGACGATGTTGATCAAATGGCATAACCCAAAGAGCGATCACAATGGTAGTGATGCCTGTCTTAGACGATGTTGATCAAATGGCATAACCCAAAGAGCGATCACAATGGTAGTGATGCCTGTCTTAGACAATGTTGATCAAATGGCATAACCCAAAGAGCGAAGTGATGCCTGTCTTAGACGATGTTGATCAAATGGCATAACCCAAAGAGCGATCACAATGGTAGTGATGCCTGTTTTAACTTAAATTAACTATTCAAAACCTTGGTTCTTTGGGAATGGTTTATGCAATTTTAAGACGCAATTCAATAAATTAATAGTTAAATACGAACGATGAGAGTAAAGTATTTTGATTAATTGGTTTCATTTTACTTCGTTAATAGTAATCCATACTATTATATAAAGCGCTAACATCCACCATGTGAGTCAGCATAGATGTCTATTAAATATCCGGCGTTGTCTACCACCAATGGGAACGCGCCCGGCAGCCAAGATGGGTCGCGCTGATGACGTCATATCATACAGTGCTGCCTCCATATGTTTTCGGTTATGCTCTTCAGCAATGTTTATGAGTTGGCACCAAAGCAGCGAAATTAACACCACGGGAACTGTCAGCGGCTAAACTGATTAAGCTGTCCCACTGACTGTAATAGCTTCATTTCGAAAATCATCGAAAGTTGGTTAAATCGTTTGTACATTATCTCACCACCATTATCTTCTTTTTTTGGCATCTCGCTTTTCTATTTCTACTATGGAGCGTTTAATTTGGAGTGCAGCATAAGTTTTTCAAAAAAGTTGGGTATTTTAGCAAAATACTGCATCCTTCCATAGTTCATTTTTCGAGTGCGTAGTATGTTTCCTCACCGTAAAACGTTGCGCCAAATCTTCAATCAATAATCTGTCCTTTCAATTTTTCTGCTAACCTATCTCAGCAGGGAAGTTGAAGTTCTCCATGAAATGCTTAGCGTTTAGTTATTATTTTAGACAAATTGCTAAATCTATTTGTGGAGGTTTCTCGCAAAATTTAATCCCTGTCTTAGACGGTGTTGATTAAAGGGCATAACCCAAAAAGCGAATCACTCATCCACTGACTAACAGCTTCATTTCAAAAATTATCGAACAGGTTGGTCAAATAGTTTGCACATTGTCTCAACACCATTACATGTAATTATTGGTACCGCGGCTTAAAAGAACTTATCATTGAGCTCAGAAATTCCACACAACCATTCTTCTATGAATATTTTCCCGCGACATTTGCTTTGTATACTTCTCAATTTTTGCAAACGAATAACCAAAAATTCTTATATTAAATGTGTCACATTATAACCTATCTCAATGCTCTTTCGTGGTATTTATGACCTCCCCCGCCCCGTCTTCACGAAAACAATTCAAAATGTCGTGACTTTTTCAAAATTTAGATGCTTATAAATCAACACCAATATACCATGGGTGTGTGAATGCTAGCATTGCTATTATATTTCTCTTAGCATCTACAAAATGATAAAATTCCAGGAGACTAATTAACAAATTTGCATCGTTATCCGAAGGGCTCTAAAATTTTAGATGGGAAAATTATACCTCCAATGGGAACTCTTCTCAAGAGTAAAGATGTCGTCCTGAGCCATTAGAACGCAGAACTAATCGTAAGTTCGAATTCATTCAAAATGAAGACCATCATACTATCAGCGAAAACGAACGTATAAACAACCACCTACAAACCCGAACTGACTTTCCTCCTACGTACCTTTAAGGAATCTGCCAAAGATACCATAATTATAGAAATTTCTAAATTCAAATGTTTCCTGATGGATGCTGGATTTTTGAAAGATGGTTGAAATATTTTCGCGGAGTGATTCGGATTTTACAATCATATTCACTAAATAGACAGATGGTAGTGGTATGGTAGTGCCTCTTTTAGCGAGTATGGTAAGATAATATAACGAACTGTAGCCGTTTCCATTTACCAATTCAAGCCCTTTTTTCTGATTATATTTGAGGAACGATCCAATACGTAATTAATGCAATGATATCGCATATTGTCGTGGTTTCTGCAAAACTGTTGAAAATTTTTGCTGAATGATTTGATTTTCGTAAATGCCGCTGTGTTAGTGCCTTATTGGGCAAAAAACATGTACGCCCAACCGTCTATCCACCTGACTTTCCCTCTTTTACGTGATACGAGCAATGATACGAAAGTAAATAAGTTTCTGCTTGGTGCTGTTCTTTTTTAAGCAGTTCCAGTTTTTTTTTTCTCTCCCACTTACTGTTACCAAACATTTGCTGCTTTCACCGTTGTGTATGAGTGGTCTTCAAATGGTATCAACTCACTTTTACAGCTTCCGATTTAAGTGTACAAGTACTAGAACAATTGACACAATGCATCAGCAACTGTAGATGTTACATTTCTTCTACTCAAAAAAACCATTATCTCAATTATTTGCTCAGCTTCTGATCGCGAGCGCAGAAGTAGTGGAGTTTCGAGCCACTTTCGGTTATGACTATGAATGTTAGGACGTTCTGAAAAGGCCTTTGAAAACGAAAGCGGAGGATATTGAAGAGTTCAGACCAAGAAAATTCTGTAAGGAAAATTGTAAAGATTGTAAATTTGAAAAGAATTCTGGGAAAGAAAGAGAGGTTACGCGGAATTCAGATATCTTTTCTCATAGTGTGAACGGTGGTTAGAACCTTGCAATAGTGAAATATCCAATTACGCTTGATTAGGATGTTGAGAGCAGTCCCTGTGTGGGAGAGTGAAGGGTAGGGGAAAATTCTATAGAATAATTTTTTGGGGAATTGTACCATAAGTGAACAGTCACGAAAGTGGCTTTTGGAAGCGCGGATAACCTGCATTTGCTCAGGAAACGAAATTTTATGTGGAAATTTGAAAAGCATTGGAAGATTTTGGTAAAAGCAAAAGTTACTTTAGTTAAGTGAGATACTTTGAGGTAGAGCATTGCAGTGAAACTTTAAAGGAAGGAAGACCCGAAGGCTAGGGCTAGACTGAAAAGTACACGAGGAGGTAGAACATTGTGTGAAAAAGCTTAAAAGGGAAATAGATTGACAAAAAATCCTACTAAAGCCTCCCTTAGTTTCTGTTCAATTATTTCTACCTATTCTTCACTAGAATAAGGGAACCAAATGGAGAAGGTATGGATATGACATAGACAGAGAAAGCCTGTAGAGAAAGGCAAGCATCTGTCGGCACTCTTGAGGAGAACTCCGGCCAGAAGGATTCTGAAGCTTTGAATAGGGAAGCATAAGACAAGAGCATGTGTAAGGCCGAGTTAGCTAAGGAATGTTTGACTTTATTTCAAAAAAATTTGCAGCTGTGAACCAACTTTTAACCGCTTTTTTCAAAAAGTGTGCGAGTTTGGAAGGTCATTTCTATAGTTTTAGCTAGAAAAAGTTATGCCACAAACTTCAGAAATTCCAAACTTCAAAACATACTCTACTTCACACACACAGCCAGTCCAAAGCGCCGCGAAGCGGCGCTTTGGACTGGTAGGATTATAAACTAAGTGGTTCAATAGATTGGAAGATTATCAGCACTGTGAAATATCTTGCACGTGGACCACACCCATTATCCAAACAGTACTCTTCAGAACATAAACACGTGTGACATACAGCGACCGCCAAAAAGTTGCGGACAAGAAGCCCTCCTTTCTCCGTCGCTCATTTTCAGATGGAAAACAAGAATGAGAAAATGATCAAATTGCATAGATGATAGAGCTCTTCAAGAACTACAACCCACGTATTACGCTTTCCGGAAAACATGGATTCTAAAGAAGTTAGAAATGTTCCACCAAAAAGTCCAAAATGGCCGCGTCACAAAGTCGCGGACAACAATTCTTCGAACGCGAAAATTTCCCTTTGGGCTCTTTTTTAAGCGAAAACACAAGTGATACGAAAAAATAAGCATACTACCATACAGAGCTCATCAAGGGCTATAACAAGCTTATGGCTACTTCCTAAAAAAGCACAACCTAGGGTTTTATTTTTCAATTTTTTGAAATTAACTTTTGATCCCTCTTCCGCACCAAATTTCTTCACCTAAAAACTGGTCCCAAACATCCTAACAAGCTTTCCAGATAAAGTGAATTCTTTACCATTCTCTATGCATCTGACGTGTGTAGTGAGTTTCCTTGCTGGAAAAGGACCTCGGAAGTGCGTGCTCAGAATCTCGCCTGCATCTCACTAATGACTTGCACCGCTTTACGTGCTTGTAGCTTGGCCGGCAGTCAATCTACGAGCCTACCTGTAGGCTCGATCGACCGTGACTTCCTCGACACGAGATGTGCAAACGAGTTGAGTTTGAGAAATCCTGGAGATTTTACGGCTGGGGTGAAAAGCGCAGCTTTAGTAGCAGACTAAGGATTTTGCAGTTAACTGAACAGAGCTCCTTTCAGTACCAGTTCAATCCTGGAAGTTCAAAACTGTCAAAGTTCTTGTACTAGATCCATTTCGAAGCTCTAAGACTGTTCTGATGTTAATAAGAGCTTTCACTCAATCACCTTCCATCGCCTTTTCAGCCTATTCGTAAAATCTCCGAGATTTCACAAACTTAAGTCATTCACATACCATGTCGAAGAAGTCATGCTCTTTCAAATGAACCTACAGGCAGGCTTGTAGATTGACTGCCAGCCAAGCTACAAGCCTGTAAAGTGGTACAAGTCATGTGAGGTGCAAGCGAGATCCTGAGCACGCACTTCCACTTCCATTAGCAACGTCAGATGCATAGAGAATGGTAAAGAACATTCACTTTTATCTGGAAAGCTTTGTTAGGATATTTTGCGTCAGTTTTTATGTGAAGAAATTTGGTGCGGAAGAGGGAATCAAAAAATTTCAAAAAATTGAAAATAAAACCTTAGGTTGTGCTTTTTTAGGATATAGCCATAAGCATGTTATAGCCCTTGATGAGCTCTGTATGGTAGTATGCTTATTTTTTGCATTACTTGTGTTTTCGCTTAAAAAAAGAGCCCAAAGGGAAATTTTCGCGTTCGAAGAATTGTTGTCCGCGACTTTGTGACGCGGCCATTTTTGGACTTTTTGGTGGAACATTTCTGACTTCTTTAGAATCCATGTTTTCCGAAAAGCGTAATAGGTGAGTTATAGTTCTTGAAGAGCTCTATCATCTCATGCAATTTGATCATTTTCTCATCCTTGTTTTCCATCTGAAAATGAGCGACGGAGAAAGGAGGGCTTCTTGTCCGCAACTTTTTGGCGGTCATTGTAGTACATAGTTAGAAACAGCTCGACACGCAACAGCTGGAGTTTTTGGCGAATGAATTTGGATACCTGGAAAGCTCGTAGCACTCTGATTAGGTTAAACAGTGGGATAGAAACACGCAAGCACAACTTAGCTAAAGGGAACTGAAGTTTTTGGAAGTCAACATACAAAATTAGCGTAGGATTTTGTAGTCGGGATAGCCTCACAAGGGAAGAATGTTTGGTTGAAGAGGCCTTCCAAGATGAGATATATGTCATCTTGAGAGCATGAATCAATATAAGCGTTAATGATTGTTATCTGCCGAGCAATTTGGGGCGCAAAGTTATGAGGCTTTTTCGGAGCAAAAAATCAAATGCGCGACATGTGGAGGATCAGTTGTGAGAATTTTATTAGCCCAAATGGGACGGCGATGCGCGAAATTATGTTCAGACTTAGGGCATTTCTTGCAAAGAGTGCCAGGATTATTACCACAGCTCCACTTACGCGTTAGAAAAAATATTATTGCTGATTTTATTACGTACTTGAGCATTCAATTTTTCGCTTCGAAATTCCCCCATGACTTCGCGCCCAGAAACGCTACGCAGAAAAGAGGTTGATTTGGAATCAGCATTTTATGCCTTACAAAATAGTATGTATCTCAACTTGAAGGAACACTTCGACAAACATCATTTTCTTATTGGCAATCCCATCCACACAAGTAAGAGTTACGAACTAGTTAGAGACATCGACATCTTTGGAGAGCCTAGCTGTCATGTATAATCTGGCTTTAAGGTGGATGTAAATGGCGAAATCCGACTATTTAAATGATGGGCGAATATGACAATCCTGGATAAACCTAAAGCCCAGTTTCGCTTATCTTCAAACCCACACTGATGGGTGGAGCCATCTTGGCCACTTCTACCTTCAGCGGTTTTCTCGCTTTGGAAATCCCTCCTGCAGCGGGACCTGGGTGATTGCTTAGCTAGAGGCGTTACTATTATGCAGCATCAAAATCTCATTACTTTCAGTATAGGTGTACGTTACTTTTGAATGTCTGTATGGTTTAAAGAAAACGATAATGTCCCATTCAAGCTGTAGATGACTTTCTAGGACAGCATGTTATTCCATCTATCTAAGTCTAAGTTTAGAGCCTAATGCGACCAATTCTATGATTCTTGGCGAAGAGTCGATGACAGTGAGTTGACAGTATGGTAGACATTTTCGGCATATTGAGGAGATGTTCCAAAACGAAATTCCAGTTAGGAGGTTAGATCATCGTTGTGCTCTCGGATAGCGCATGATTGTAGGCTGCAGGCACTGCTGAATTCACTGGTGTCCGAGTTTCCTAATTCCCGTCCCCAGTCCTGAGAATTGACCCCAATGTAGCAAATCTGCTTTCTATAACAAACGCAAATTTTGATTTAGGCATTTTGGAGCCAGTTCGGACTCATCACTTTATGCTAAAGATGAAGCTCCATTCGGTGCGATTCTTTCGCATTGAACTCTATCTTTTGTAGTTCAAGTTAACCAGTTGCAAAGCTGTTGAGGCGTTATTGCACAGATCGAAATCTCATCACCTCTAAATTTGGTAAACGATGTCAAAGTACGCAGGCAACTTGTTAAGGCCGAAGGTAAGCGATGGAAGGATGTTGCTTAGAGAATATTTGGGTCCTGTTGTTGCTCACGATACTTAACACCATCTTATACGCTGTTTCATGAGAGTACCTGCATTCGGCTCAAGAAGCGGGGAGTTTGGTGTGCTTGCTGATGGTCGGGTCCAAATACTGGGACGGATATAATGCATAAGCTTAGACTATGGCTTTTTCAAGAGACAAATTATTAGGTTGATGTATAATTCCTGCACCAAAATACGTACAGTCCGCAATAATCCGGAATAATCCTATATCTCAAATAGGATTCCATATATCATTAGACAGAACAAACCTAGCTTTACAAGAAAGTGTTAAAGTTTTGCAGCAGCTTTGATTTTTTGCGAAGATTGAAGCCAAAAACCGAAAAGATCCAAGCGCCCCAAAAAAACCGAGAAAAAATTGAAAGTCTGTTCAGAAAAATTCTTCAAAATTCCTAACTTGCTCATGAATTGTCATTTCGAATACATCTCTCTATGCAACTGCTGTATTTTTCTCTCAGCTAGAAATTGAGCAAACGAAGTTTTTCATGTTTTTTTCAAAACAATGCTGAGATGCTTTTAGGACAGTTGTGTTTTACAGGACCTTAGAAGCATAGGTGTGAATTCTCAGCTTTTTACAGCGGCTGGTAAACGAGAAATATCGAATTCTAAGCAGCTAGGCAAAAAAAAAATGCGAATAAGGAGAGCTAGATCCAAATTTCTCGAATTTTCGAATATTTCGCGAACTAGTTCTTCTAGAAGGCCGGAAATTCAAAGTTGTAGCTAATGGCATGTACTATACAACTGTTGGTGCTAGCATTTCAGCACTAAATTGGCAAAAAGATGAAAAACTTTGTTTTCTCAATTTCCAGTTGAGAGAAAAATACAGCAACTGCATAAAGAGATGTCTGATACGAAATGACATTGCATGAGCAAGTAGAAATTTGGAAGGATTTTTCTGACTTCCAATTCTTTTTTTGTTTGGGGCGCTTGGATCTTTTTTTGGCTTCAATCTTCGCTTGAATCAAAGCTGCCGCAAATCTTTGAGCAATGTCTTGTAGAGCTAGGTTTGCTCTATCTGATGATATATGGAATCCTATTTGAGATATAGAATTATCCGGATTATTGCATTACTACCTATTGGTGCAGGAAGTATGCATCAACCTAATATGTGCCTTTTAACATAGAAATCGATGCTATCGTACTCAGTGCGCGATCTCCCAAGCCTTGGAAATGTTCCTTGCTGAGTCATGCGGCTTCTGGATACTAGAACCAAAGGTTGTGTCCAGAATGTTCAGGCATAAGCACACAACAGCGCATTTCATACCTTTGGTGTTCCAAGTAATAAGCACCAATGAAGAATGGACACTGGATTGCAATGATGCATATTTTCAAGCATATGATATCATGAAGAAGATGACGAATGTAATAAAGCGTTGAGCGAGAAGAAGGTGAACGTCTTGGTGTGATTAAGCCTCCTCGGCACAAGATGTTTTTGAAGATCATGATTCAACGCATATATTGGAAGAGTTTAAACACAATATTCTTCGTCGCTGAGGAGAGATCAGACAATGAGAGAACGCAGAAATATGACCATTTGATGTACATCTGAGTAGCTGAGATAGCTGGCAAAAGTTCTGTATGGTGATTAAACTGTGGAAGCATTGCTTTTGACATTTTTTGGAGAGTGAAATGTAAAAGAATATTAAAAATGAGTCAAAAAAGCCGTATAAAAGCACTCACTGTCTTCCTCCACATTATCCCCCAGCTCAAGTTTCCTGCTTGCCTTCATAGACTTTGTGTCCTCTCACTTTTTATCATTTATACATTAGGTTGCCCCGAAAGTTTTGTCGGTTTCTTTCGTCGCTCACTAAAACTCACAAACACCTATCCATGGGCGGCTTAGGTCATACTTGATTCAGATTTTTATCCTCTTTCTTACAGTTCTTGCTCTCTGATCTACTCTGTCTTTGCAATGTTATCGTCATGGTTTTTGAGCAGCTCAGCAGTAACGCCAAATCTTCCCTAAATTTTAGAATTTTTTATTCTGATGTTTCCAAAGAGCGTTGGTAACTATTATGTAGAGCAAACCTTTCGCTATATTATATCAATTTTAGATTACATGAGCCGCGTTTACCAAGTCCGTTATAATTATTTATTTGATAAAAACCGCGGTTTTTCTGATTATGTTTAATATGTAAAAGTACCAAAAATTCCAAAAAGCTGCTTTTCAAAGCGAATCAAATTAGTTATGTTGCATAAATGACGTTTAGTAAGAAATACGTTTTAATACGCAGAAACTTCAAAAGCTTTCGTGTATTTGATGCAGTTGCGTGTTTCATGACTTTCCCAAAACTCGAGACCTCCGGAAAAATATTTTCTTGAAGCTAAAAACAGCAGATTAGAAGAATCTAAAAATACTAACTTGTAGACCGATAATTGCTCTATTTGATCTGTACTCAACCCTTTTCGAAACTTTGGAATGAATTTTTGAGAATTAGTCTAACTTTGAGCAGATAAAATTGACGGGTGGAGAGTTTTGGCAATTATCAAATAAAACATACAAGATTGTGGTATAAGAATGTAACCATAAGAAAGAGAAGGAAAGCTGCATCGAATGTGTTTTAAAATTCACTCAGGTCTTTTTGTGCGTGGTTTTACAGTGGTTTGAAAAAACCAACAAAACTTTCGGGACAACCTAATAGTTAACATTGTGTACACGGAAAACCAGTTACTATTTGGAAAATCGCAGCTTTCTTCTTTAGGTACTACTACGTTGCAGTACGAGCTACATATCCATTCCATATTCCATTATCTCGTCAATTGTACTCGCTTTCTAGTTTAGGCATAGCTGTACAAAAATGCCTATTTAGCTGTTTAACTCCGATAGGCGCCGCCTCCTTAGATACTGATCCTTGCGGAGCAAGGAATAAATGTGGGGAAAAATCAGTAATCTGTGGAGGCGACGTCTTTTGCCGGTATTTGTCCCTCTACACGATCCGATATGATGCGGCATCAAATAGAACAAAATTGATCAATCAGACGAGATGAAACAGTTGATGGTAACCAGCAACAAATCTAATCTCTATTGTCTAAGATTGAGGAAGGATTTGATACCAATTTGATTCGTTAATAAATCCCTTAACTGATAAGTATGCATCAAATGTTTGATTGCTATAGCAAGGTGTAATATCTGCGCAATGCAAGAAATATCAAACTTGTCTTCAGATGACCATACTCTGGTTGCTTTTCCTCCTTCAAGCAGCACATGCGGGACAAATTACGAAAGAAGAGAATTTCGAGCTGAAGAAAAGGTGCAGCAACTTTGCAGGTAACAAAGACAGTATCGAACACTTGTCGCAAAATGCAGATTATTATAGTTATAAGCGAGTTAGTCATCGCAATTAAACATGACAAAGAAGTCTTTATTGCATTCACTTGTGCGTACTTTTAAAGCTCTAAATGAAGTACAGAAATCGATTTTGCGTAGCAACTATTTTTGAATCTGAAAATACTGTCTGTTTTTCACAGAAACTGCAAAGCACACACCATTCTGGAGATTTTCCTGTTAATTGATGCACTCTGATAATCTAGTTACTACACATAGGCGAAGTGAAAGCGCAACTTTGCCGATCCAAGGCATTCAGAATTCTAACGTAAGGCAGCAATAGCACTTTACGAAAAATGCAATTATCTAACACGATATAGCAGTCAAAAACAACTCATCTGAAACTGACTGTTATTCCTTGGTAGGCATTTAGCTGGAAATCAGCCATAAGGGTTAAAACATTCTATTATTTATTGCACCTTAGTTGAGATTTATTGTATCAAATAACATGTGCCTTGCATTTAATGGCAGCCAACATGTACAGTTGTGACTTTGGAATGTGAAAATTCTCGGCGATGTCGGTAAACTCGGCGACTTTGCGTTTTTCGCCGACTTTGGCGAATTCGCCGAGATTTTTCACATTTTACTGTCATAACTGTACGTTTATTAACTTCAATGATTTTTCTTCTGCCGTATACAGGTTGTTATTGGTAACACTTTATTGCCTTACGTTTCGGCTACACGCCGTCGTCGGAGGCTAAAAAGGTATCAGTCACTTTGATTCACAATCTCGGCCGTCAAATACCTCCTCCCGCTAGCCCACTCGATTCGTTCCAAGTGAAAGTAGAGAGTTTGTGGGTAGAGGGAGTGTTACTCACCAGAGTGTCACCAGTGTGTAGCAGTGCAAGCTGCTTCAAGTATGCTCGATTGACTGCTGTCGGAAATGAGCGGTCGTGGTGTCAACGGACCGCTTAAATAGGGCAGACAATCTTATAGTTTGCAATGCGTTAGATAAGGCATCAGGTCTGTAGTAATAGATAACTGTTCATTCTTGCTGTTGAGCATGGGGTCGCGGGCAAGAATGTAGGCCGCCTCAAGCATTTTTCTTGCAGATATCTGATTCTCGTAGGCTAAAATGCTGCACTTGATATCATAATCGGTACCGCTGTGTTCAACTTTTCTATGTTTTCCTAGTGGACTTATCAAGCTCTGCCGTCTTTTACTAGCCAAATGCTCACTTACGCGCACACCTAATGGTCGGCCAGTTTCACCAATATAAATGGCAGAACATTCTAAACATTGGATTTGATACACAACACCAGATTTAGAGCAATCTCCCAATTTTCCATAGGGACATACCACGCAATCGCGGGTGATGCAAGCTCTGTCATAGATCCTGTTACGGACCAGTTGTTTTTTGATGTTTTTTCCTGGTATATTTACCAGGATGACATCGTTTGACAGCTGTGCTTGCAACAAGCACTGTCTGATTGCAGCGGTGACCCTTTCGGAGATGAAAGGTAGGCACAATGGTATTTTACTTATGTTCTGCGCACTTGCCTTTGCCGATGTTCTTTTTGACCGTCTGGGTCGCGTCATATATCCGTTCGAGACCATGATTTTTGCTACCATTTCTAGTGCTTCCTGTTTTTCGTTATCGCCGCTGCAGATGTTCACTGCCGTTTTGACCATGTTCCGAATTACTGCGCGTTTTACGGCTGTCGGATGCGCGGACTGTGCGTGTAGAATGATATTTTTATTGCTTTCCTTTCTATACCATTTTATGCTCACCGATCCATTAACCATCATCAGCTGCGTATTAAGGAATGGAAGCCAACCGTTGCGTGGTTTCTCTCTTGTCAGGCTTATGTATTGCGACTGTTCGTTTAGTATTTCAAAGCACTTGTCCATTTCGGACTGTGTCGAGGTAACGATGCAACAGTCGTCAATGTAACGACAATACATAAGCGGGTTCCTCGCTAGCACTGGCTGTTCTATTCTGCTCATAAAGCAAATAGTTAAGACGGGTGCTAAGCGTTGACCCATCGCCAAGCCTCTTATTTGTGTATAGTACTGCCCCGACCACTTGAAGATATTGCAACGTAAGCATTCCCTAATTAGAGTCATTATGCGAGCCTTGCTGAGACCGTACATCGTCATGCTTTTACCATGCAATTCTAGCATCTCAGAAAGTGCTTGCAGGGCGTCTTCATTGGATACATTTGTATACAATGAATTGACGTCGAACGACTCAATTGCACAATTACGCTCGAATTTCTTCTGGCGTAAAAGCTCAAGGAAATGATTTGTGTTACGCAAGTGAGCGGGGATTTTGTTCAAGAGCTGGCAAATAATTTGATTGAGGAACCATGAGATTCGATCAGTTGGAGCATTGACGCAGCTGATGATGGGTCGTATCTTGTAAGACGCTGCGGATACAGATTGCATTTCAAGTGGAGAAAGTTTGTGTGTTTTAACTAGGCTGTAAAACACGGGGCATGTAGGTGTATCGAGTTTAAGTCTACTAAGGAATTTCTCAGGAAGACCAGCTTCTTTTCCTACCAGTGTCCAGACATGATTCAACCTTTTGCATTGTAAGAGAAATTCTCTTTCATTCGTGGGTTGATAGATGGTCTTGTCTGATAAGTGATTCTTGGTAATCTCTTGATCTAGAGTTTGCGACATGATTACGAATTCCCCTCCTTTGTCGCTGACCGACAACCGGATAGTACCGTTGTTAGTAAGCTCCCTGATTTCACTAAAGCCTTGTTGTTGCGTACGCGTCAAGTTAGACCTTTTGATACTTTTGTTGTCATTGAGAACTTTCAAAATATCGAGCGAGAGTATTCGGAACTTGGTGTCTGCAACGGCATTAGGTTCAGGTTACTTGTAGAAGGAAGCTGGAAATGGCACTATCGGTAACGTTCTTTTACTAAGGTTATCGCAGGGTTGTTTTTGGCTTTCAAGTTTGTCGCGCTTTAGCTTGATTCGAAGTTGGTCTCTTAATCTATGTAATGATCCGAACACAGTGCGGTAGGTGTTCGCGCTGATATTTTGGGTAAGTGCAAACGAGGGTCCCAAGCTCAAGAACTCAATGGCGTTAGTGGAGATCTGAGCGTTACCTAATACTGTGACCTTTGCCATTCTTCCGCCATCGCAAGTCTGAGCATTTGCACTATCGGAATGATCAAAAACTGGTGAAATCCAGTACTCTGCGTTGATACCACTGCTT
>CATQJL010000112.1:48165012-48227291 GCA_958299035.1 Cylicocyclus nassatus | reverse complement strand
ATTTGTGATGAAGTGGGGAAGCATCTCGGTCGACTTGCATCGTTTGAGGAAGTTCAGCTGCTGTCGGGTGACCACAACCTTCTGACGAAGCGCCAAGGCTTCGTGCAGTAGCGAGGACAAGTTTGGCGGTATGTTTGATATTATCTCATATGTCCTCTTATCTTGAAACCTGGGCATTGTATGAGGTAATCAACTTCAATGATTTTTCTTCTGCCGTATACAGGTTGTTATTGGTAACACTTTATTGCCTTACGTTTCGGCTACACGCCGTCGTCGGAGGCTAAAAAGGTATCAGTCACTTTGATTCACAATCTCGGCTAGTAAAAGACGGCAGAGCTTGATAAGTCCACTAGGAAAACATAGAAAAGTTGAACACAGCGGTACCGATTATGATATCAAGTGCAGCATTTTAGCCTACGAGAATCAGATATCTGCAAGAAAAATGCTTGAGGCGGCCTACATTCTTGCCCGCGACCCCATGCTCAACAGCAAGAATGAACAGTTATCTATCACTACAGACCTGATGCCTTATCTAACGCATTGCAAACTATAAGATTGTCTGCCCTATTTAAGCGGTCCGTTGACACCACGACCGCTCATTTCCGACAGCAGTCAATCGAGCATACTTGAAGCAGCTTGCACTGCTACACACTGGTGACACTCTGGTGAGTAACACTCCCTCTACCCACAAACTCTCTATTTTCACTTGGAACGAATCGAGTGGGCTAGCGGGAGGAGGTATTTGACGGCCGAGATTGTGAATCAAAGTGACTGATACCTTTTTAGCCTCCGACGACGGCGTGTAGCCGAAACGTAAGGCAATAAAGTGTTACCAATAACAACCTGTATACGGCAGAAGAAAAATCATTGAAGTGCAGTGGTATCAACGCAGAGTACTGAGGACATATGAGATAATATCAAACATACCGCCAAACTTGTCCTCGCTACTGCACGAAGCCTTGGCGCTTCGTCAGAAGGTTGTGGTCACCCGACAGCAGCTGAACTTCCTCAAACGATGCAAGTCGACCGAGATGCTTCCCCACTTCATCACAAATAAGAAGTTAGGGGCACTGTGCGGTTTATCGGAAGATCATCAAATAATACGTGGATTTAACATGAAACTTCTCAAAGTGGTGATCAAAGAAAAACAACACGTGTTCTACTCGACTCTCTTGAAGTGCAAAGCCAAAGAAGAATGTTGCCGACGCTATATAAATGATAATGAATGGAAGAGGATTGAAAGCGCATCAAAACGGATTTGCAGTTCGCTGCGGTCTAATATCAAATCCACGCTTTGCAAAAAGTTCGAAATACTTTTGAGTGAAGGTAAGCAGGGTTCTGTTGGAGTTAGAGGGATTTCACCAGTTTTTGATCATTCCGATAGTGCAAATGCTCAGACTTGCGATGGCGGAAGAATGGCAAAGGTCACAGTATTAGGTAACGCTCAGATCTCCACTAACGCCATTGAGTTCTTGAGCTTGGGACCCTCGTTTGCACTTACCCAAAATATCAGCGCGAACACCTACCGCACTGTGTTCGGATCATTACATAGATTAAGAGACCAACTTCGAATCAAGCTAAAGCGCGACAAACTTGAAAGCCAAAAACAACCCTGCGATAACCTTAGTAAAAGAACGTTACCGATAGTGCCATTTCCAGCTTCCTTCTACAAGTAACCTGAACCTAATGCCGTTGCAGACACCAAGTTCCGAATACTCTCGCTCGATATTTTGAAAGTTCTCAATGACAACAAAAGTATCAAAAGGTCTAACTTGACGCGTACGCAACAACAAGGCTTTAGTGAAATCAGGGAGCTTACTAACAACGGTACTATCCGGTTGTCGGTCAGCGACAAAGGAGGGGAATTCGTAATCATGTCGCAAACTCTAGATCAAGAGATTACCAAGAATCACTTATCAGACAAGACCATCTATCAACCCACGAATGAAAGAGAATTTCTCTTACAATGCAAAAGGTTGAATCATGTCTGGACACTGGTAGGAAAAGAAGCTGGTCTTCCTGAGAAATTCCTTAGTAGACTTAAACTCGATACACCTACATGCCCCGTGTTTTACAGCCTAGTTAAAACACACAAACTTTCTCCACTTGAAATGCAATCTGTATCCGCAGCGTCTTACAAGATACGACCCATCATCAGCTGCGTCAATGGTCCAACTGATCGAATCTCATGGTTCCTCAATCAAATTATTTGCCAGCTCTTGAACAAAATCCCCGCTCACTTGCGTAACACAAATCATTTCCTTGAGCTTTTACGCCAGAAGAAATTCGAGCGTAATTGTGCAATTGAGTCGTTCGACGTCAATTCATTGTATACAAATGTATCCAATGAAGACGCCCTGCAAGCACTTTCTGAGATGCTAGAATTGCATGGTAAAAGCATGACGATGTACGGTCTCAGCAAGGCTCGCATAATGACTCTAATTAGGGAATGCTTACGTTGCAATATCTTCAAGTGGTCGGGGCAGTACTATACACAAATAAGAGGCTTGGCGATGGGTCAACGCTTAGCACCCGTCTTAACTATTTGCTTTATGAGCAGAATAGAACAGCCAGTGCTAGCGAGGAACCCGCTTATGTATTGTCGTTACATTGACGACTGTTGCATCGTTACCTCGACACAGTCCGAAATGGACAAGTGCTTTGAAATACTAAACGAACAGTCGCAATACATAAGCCTGACAAGAGAGAAACCACGCAACGGTTGGCTTCCATTCCTTAATACGCAGCTGATGATGGTTAATGGATCGGTGAGCATAAAGTGGTATAGAAAGGAAAGCAATAAAAATATCATTCTACACGCACAGTCCGCGCATCCGACAGCCGTAAAACGCGCAGTAATTCGGAACATGGTCAAAACGGCAGTGAACATCTGCAGCGGCGATAACGAAAAACAGGAAGCACTAGAAATGGTAGCAAAAATCATGGTCTCGAACGGATATATGACGCGACCCAGACGGTCAAAAAGAACATCGGCAAAGGCAAGTGCGCAGAACATAAGTAAAATACCATTGTGCCTACCTTTCATCTCCGAAAGGGTCACCGCTGCAATCAGACAGTGCTTGTTGCAAGCACAGCTGTCAAACGATGTCATCCTGGTAAATATACCAGGAAAAAACATCAAAAAACAACTGGTCCGTAACAGGATCTATGACAGAGCTTGCATCACCCGCGATTGCGTGGTATGTCCCTATGGAAAATTGGGAGATTGCTCTAAATCTGGTGTTGTGTATCAAATCCAATGTTTAGAATGTTCTGCCATTTATATTGGTGAAACTGGCCGACCATTAGGTGTGCGCGTAAGTGAGCATTTGGCTAGTAAAAGACGGCAGAGCTTGATAAGTCCACTAGGAAAACATAGAAAAGTTGAACACAGCGGTACCGATTATGATATCAAGTGCAGCATTTTAGCCTACGAGAATCAGATATCTGCAAGAAAAATGCTTGAGGCGGCCTACATTCTTGCCCGCGACCCCATGCTCAACAGCAAGAATGAACAGTTATCTATTACTACAGACCTGATGCCTTATCTAACGCATTGCAAACTATAAGATTGTCTGCCCTATTTAAGCGGTCCGTTGACACCACGACCGCTCATTTCCGACAGCAGTCAATCGAGCATACTTGAAGCAGCTTGCACTGCTACACACTGGTGACACTCTGGTGAGTAACACTCCCTCTACCCACAAACTCTCTACTTTCACTTGGAACGAATCGAGTGGGCTAGCGGGAGGAGGTATTTGACGGCCGAGATTGTGAATCAAAGTGACTGATACCTTTTTAGCCTCCGACGACGGCGTGTAGCCGAAACGTAAGGCAATAAAGTGTTACCAATAACAACCTGTATACGGCAGAAGAAAAATCATTGAAGTTGATTACCTCATACAATGCCCAGGTTTCAAGATAAGAGGACATATGAGATGTACGTTTATTGCCAAGATAATTTAGAAACGCTTCCGTAATTCCAGAGTTGAAATAGATAAGTAGAAAGAATAAAAGAAAGAAGTGGATAAGTGAAAAAAGTGGATAAGCAATAAGTGGAAAGTGGAAAGAAGTGAGCAGCGGAAGCACAGGTTATGTGGTGCTATTCGCATGGTGCATCGGTTAAAATTTAAGAAAAAACTTGCGAAATCTCTCCAAAGAAAAGATAGCGGCGCGACAATCGCCCCTCGCTCGTGCAGACTCTGTGACGCGATTTCTCTCAATTTCGACGATGTCGTGACAATATCGCCATAGATATATGCCCGTCAAAAAACTGCTCGTGATGGTACGCGATTTGTCGCCCCTACGAACTGGCAGAATGCGGCGGGACTCACTCTCTTAACCATTCACGACAAGGCCGGTTTTTTGATTACTGCCGTTTTGGACCAGGGCCTTTTCCGATTTATCAAACTTACGACCCACCAGTGGGTCGTATTGTCCGAAATGGTAGTCTTTTGGAAAAAAATTCAAAAGATGCCTTCGCGACTGCCACCAAACGGCTAGTCGAAGGCGATAATTATCAAAATATGATTTATTACAACTTTTGGCGTTATACGTAAGGTTACGGTAGTCATTTAGTATGAACCCAACATCTTGGGTTTTCATGGAAAAGTGTTTTGGGGTTATTTTACATGCTGATTGCGACTATAGTGTCCACTTTAATTCACAATTGTCCGTTCCTACCTTTGATCAAAGCATGTTATCATAAATATTCAAGAATCTTTCTCAAGCTGCACCCACCGTCTCTCTACTTGCGATCTTTGACCCTGTATTCTTTTCGCAATGCTTACAAACCTTGTTTGTCTACTTTTTGAAACTGGCGCTGCGTAAATACCTACGGATTGAATCAAATTTAAACACAAAACTACTCACCGTCATCTTTGCAGCGAAGAGAGTAGAAAACTAGCGCCGGATAGCGTAGTAGCACCGGATATCTGCCTACTTGGTCTGTCGATGCGATGACTCAGCGCGCCAACGCTAAGCACAGCCGTGCGCCAGCCACCGGCGCGCGCGTTTCGTTTACAGATTTCCGGGCGATTTCGTGCAGTCGACTTTAGCTCCTCAACCTCAATTTTTTCAAACGGCAGCACGCCGGGTCCCAAGAAAAGTCATCTAACCAGCGCCTAAACTACTTACTGAAATCGATACAAGCACCATTTTATGAGGTTTGCCAAAGAGCGGAGCAAATAATAACCTGATAGAGCGAGATTTGGAGAGTACTTTGGGTACTGAAGTACCTTCCAGTCAAATCGTGCAGGACAGTTTCGACGACGTTTGCCGCATAGGTCATGTTTCGTCATGCAGAAAAACTCGCTGCATCTGTCTGTTAGGCTTTTTCTGCGATAGAACCTGGTTTAGATGGTGCAGCAGGTTTGCTTACGGTGTGGTTGACTATTGCCTACCTGTACAGCAAATTTCAGTGCAGGACGTCCTGCCCGTCCCCCGAAAAGTCTTGTTCAGGGAAATCCTGCTTAGCCCCTGATCTTTTGCAGCAATCCAATCCATTTTTGTCTCATATCAATGTGCGAGCGCCATGTTCCATAATCGACACAAAAATCTGTGCAAAGCCCATTTTTCATATGGAAAAAAGCGCAAATGCCAAAATTGCTTTTTGCCTGTTAAGATTTCCACCTTTAGAAGCTGCGAGATCCAAGCGAATCAGCTTTCCACCGTAATCAGTAAACGTATTATGAAGAGCACGATAAGCCCTTCCAAATGATGTACGCATTTTGCCGCAAATCAATCGCTCCTCAAAGATATGAGGACGAAAATGAAAACGATACGAACTTATGGAACGACCTAATAATAACTGTTTTCGAGAATACCCATACTTTTATTGAATCTTCCTTTTTTCAAATTTGAAGCTACGAGGCTGGGCAATGAGGTGAAGGTAAGTGAGGATGCTAGCATTCTATAATTACAGGGTGTCCCAAAAGTCCTTAAGCCTAATTTTTCAACGTAGTAACTTTGTTAGTATTCCTCGCTTTTCAGCCAAATTTTGCCTTTGAGTTCTTCGTCTAGTTGCCAATATTCGTCAAGAAAATCATACCGTTTACAGTGTACATTCTCGAGATATACTTCTTGAAGCGAACAATACTACAACCGTGAAGACAAGCCGAAGGAAACGCACCTTCTATTCAAATATCTACAGCTCTTTTGCCTTTGGAGCTCTTATGGACTTTCAAACTGCATATTGTAGAGCTGGCTTCACTCTACATTTACAGTGCAAAATCAATCGATAGCCTTCGTTCATTAGAGTAGGATTAGGATACAAACACTGAAGTTGTGCCGTGCCAATGAGAAGGAAAAGCTCTCTGAAACAAAAACCTGGAAAAGCTGGAAAGTCCAGCACCGAATCAGCTTCAGTCACTAATTCTAGCTGTAAGCTTTGCATTTCCTACTGAAATACCACTTTAAATTCACTCCCGGTAACCATAATGGCTGTTTTCTTGGTGTTCTCAAACACTTGAATGCTACATTTTGACACTTTTGTCAAATCTAACAGTTATGCTTCTCAGATTTACGTGCCTTCAATAGCCGGGTCAAGAGGCTCTTGACTTTTCTTTGTGATCAGTAATGGAAAACAAGGTTTGCTCTATTCCATGCTAAATTTTTGACAGTCTGGATTGCTTGCTTCAAAAGATGTGAGACAATCTCGATGTCAACTACCTGGCTGCCATGGTGCATGCATTCCGCAAGTGTCTGAGAGCCTGTGTAAAGGCCAAAGGAGGGTTTTGAGAAATCTGAGTGTATCATGTTGTTTTGTAGGCTCTTCGCAAATTCCCTGCTGAACTTCATGCTTATATGTTGCTTCATGCATTTTCAGCGGAGGAAATACTAGGCTCAAAGACTTTTGGGACACCCTGTACATTCGGTTGGCGAAGACGGTCTTACCGAATGTTGCTATAAATTCACTTTTGGCCGCCTTTACCTTCTGAAAATCCTACTTCTGCCCCTAAAATCAGAAAAGCAAAAAGAAGCTGGTCTCGAGGGAAGAAAAGGCTTATAAACTCTGGCGGCAAGAGAGTCCCGCTAAGAATTTCTAGGTGTCAATATCTAATCTTATATATAAAGCTGAATGTCTGTTTGTCTGTCTGTATGTATGTCTGTCTGTCTGTACGTATGTTCCGAATAGAAAATTCCATTTCTGAACCGATCGGGACCAAACTTGGCACACATACACTTCGGGCCCCGGCGGGTGTCATAGGCTACTTTTCGTTATCGATCGATATCGATTTTATCGATTTTTTGCAAAATTTGAGCTACGGGGCTGGGAGTCGGCACAGGGGGGTAATCGAGCATGCTGATCACCCCCGTGGGGGTGATCAGCATGCTCGATTACACACCCTGCCAAATTTCAGCCCCCTAGCTCAAATTTTGCAAAAAATCGATAAAATCGACATCTATCGATAACGAAAAGTGAACTGTGACACCCGCCGGGGCCCGAAGTGTATGTGTGCCAAGTTTGATCCCGATCGGTTCAGAAATGGAATTTTCTAATCGGAACATACGGCGGAGCCGGGTAAGACAGCTAGTTATATATAAACTTGCTTGAATTTAGCTCTGGCCTCTCTGCTTCGCACATACCGTACTTCTGCCCCTAAGGAAAAGAGCATAGAGAGCTTGGTCTCGGAGGAAGAAGAAACTCATGAGCTCAGCCAGCAAAATATTCTCGTTGAAAATTTCTGAATGTTAATGTTTATCGTACGAAAACTTACTTGAAATTCACTTCTGTCCCTTCTAGTTCGCAAAAACCAGTTCTTCTTCTCTGAAGGCAGAAAAGCATAAAGGATTTAGTCTCGAGGGAAGGACAGACCCACGAGCTTCATGCGACAGGACATTGCCGCTAAGACGTTAGACCCCTCTAAGCTTCGCGAAAAGAGTACTTCTGCGCCTGTTTAATTATGAAGAAGTTGTTTGAAATTCGCTTCTGGTTCTAATATTTCACAAAAACCACACTTCTGCTCCTAAAAGCAAAACAGCACAGATAGCTTGGTTTCGAGGGAAGAAAGAATCATGGACTAGGCAGCAAGATATTTTCGCCAGAAATTTCTGGGTGTCAATGTTTGATTACACAGAAACTTGCTCGAAATTCACTTCTGGCCATTACTTTTGCAAAAAAACATAACCTTGCCTCTGAAAGCAGAAAATGGTCTCCAGGGAAGGGCAGACCCATGAGCTTTTTGCGATAGGACACACTGAAATTTTAGCTCCTTAAACTCCGTAAAAATCACACTTCTGCCCCTAACAAGAAAGACAGGGAGTTTGGTCCTGAGGGAAGAAAAGGCTTATGGGCTCAGGCAGCAAGATTTTTGCGATAAAAATTTCTAGGTGCCAATATTTAATTAGAAACTGGAATTTTAAATGGAAATTTATTTTTGGCCCCTTCTACTCAAACACAGTTTTGTTCTCAAAGCAGAAGCATGAGGAGCTTGGTTTCGAGGGAAGGAGAGAACTTAGGGTTTTATGCGACAGGAGAGTTTCGGTAAGATTGTCTCTCAAAAGAAGGCGCTGAGCCAACTTTAGTCTGCTTTAAGAAATGAGTTCGTTTACTGGCAAAACATCATCGAAGAAATGCTGCTTCGTTTTCTTCTACATATCTGGGTTTTTCTGCTGCTGGAAGACATAACTTGACGCTTTCTTTGGCATGGCACTTTTCCTGATCAATCTGTTTTGGGATGAATCAGCTATTCTAAACAAGTAACAGGTAGCTTCCTTGTTCAAGAGCTGTGGTATCTGGGCGAAGGTGTCAGCGAGAGGAACAGCAAAGGATGCTTTGCAGATAGTCATTGGTAGTGCTTCTTTTCTCAAGAGCATGGTGTCTTGTTTCTACTACTCATGACACGGGAAACGTCGATGAAAAAATGAAAATTCTCTTCCTAGGGATTTTCAGTCAACCAGTGGCAGATATCAATGACCCCTAGGGTCGCTAGTCTTATATATAAAGCTGAATGTCTAGTTGAAAAGTTGTACAGGGATAGGGAAAAGACATTTATCATTTGTTCTAACAGGGCCGGGCGGAGCCGGGTAAGCCAGTTAGTGACATATAAAGAGGACCATTCAAGTGTGACCCTATCTTACCTTTTAATATGTAACACGCCGGAAACAACCATTCGACGAAACCAAACCATTTACGAATCCCCGTTTTCTCGCGAAGCATTTTACTTGAGTCTCGCAGTCATTCCGTCGGGACACAACTTTTTCACCGGCGGCACTTAACGCGAATGTCTGAGTACCAGACAGTTTAGGGAGTGCGCGAAAAGTGGACGCTATCATGAGGTCCTACAACGACCGGCAACCTCGGCAATCCCGACAACACGGACAACACCAACAACACCGACAACCGTTGCCGGCAACATATGGACGTTCCCATAATGACTAGAATCTCTTCCGAAACAAAACATTGCACTGATTTTTGATTAGCAATGCACAGAAAAGTTCCCACCTAATAGTTGAACTCGGTGGACCACAAGAGCGCACAAACACACTCAACAGAGGTGCTAGCAGTCGAAAAGACATCCTCCAAGAGCCTCGTTGAATACCCAACAGTTCCTCGCAAAGGGAGCTGAAGTCATGAAATATTCCAGAATCATTTGACTACCTCTAGATTAGCGGGCTCAAACTCGTTTTCAGAGCAATTTATTTTGGATTGGATTTTCAAGTCAGCATGATGTGCCAATAGTGAAATGGCGTATATAAAAGCAATGAATCAGGAGCATGCAGTGTATCCCACATCAAACATTATTATATGATAGGCCTTTCTTAAATCGAAGTGGTTAACACGTTTCGGACCGCGCACGGCGAAAAAGAGGGTACTTTCAGCCGTTAGCCAACAAAGGGACCTTATTTCGGAGACTGTGTGCTATATCTATAATTAGCTTATCAGATAAGTTCTACACCCAAAGTTTTGAATGAATCCAAAGTGTTTAAATTTCGTCGCTTGAGAAGGACTTCTGAGCTTTCCTGAAAGACAGGAACAAGAACTCATTTCTGATAATATCAAAAAGTATCTATGCTGTAAGCGGTACGCATCAGTACTAAAACTACGGTTTTTCTCTTTGATATCGAAGTAAAGGAAAGTTGCGACGTCGCACGCGTCGTTCGCGTCGCCGCACTTCGTTGCAACTGTTGTTCGATTTGTGCTCATATCTCCTAAAAAATATCGGCGGCACAACTCTACAGAGTCATTTGAAAATTAGGAGCTTAGACCTTTGACTTAACAACTTTAGACTAAAAGGAAACCTCCTGCAAACGCCAGAAAGATCCTTAAAGCAGCGTGCTTCACCATGTGCAGCACCGGTCCGAAGCGTGTCAAGGATAAGCTGTAGCAGTCATGGCAACCCTTGCTTATATGTAACAGAGCAAGAAATGAGAGCGATTACCCCAAAGTTGGACTTCTAGCGATAGAGCATGATTATAATCAGGTGTGTGTGTGTGTGTGTGTGTGTGTGTGTGTGTGTGTGTGTGTGTGTGTGTGTGTGTGTGTGTGTGTGTGTGTGTGTGTGTGTGTGTGTGTGTGTGTGTGTGTGTGTGTGTGTGTGTGTTGGTTCGTGGTGCGTATTCCAGCAAAGATCTTAGGCTAGAATTGTTAGTAGCACCCTACCAGCATGTAGGTAGAGTGTGCAAAAACACAAGCCGATTCGATAAGTGGAACCTCTGAAAATGTGCGCCAAACGGATCTTAATTAATTGAACTTCTTCCAAAGTCGTGGATTTGTTTGATAAGTAAATCCGCAATGTACTCCAGCCCGAACTAAGTGACCAACATGTCTAGTTCATGCAAGATCAAGCCAGAAATATTCTTGCGTAGATAATTGACTTGTCAAGGTTTTGCCTAAGAAACTGAGAAGATTTTTGCTCAGAGATATAACTCACGGTTGCTATCATTCTTACGGCCGCTATCAAACCATTATGACTCGTAAGTACTCGCATTTATACTTTGAACAATCTTTTCTTCCTTCCAAAGTCACCGACATTCATTTAAAGAAAGCATTTGGAATGAGCAGCTGTTTAGAAATCATTCGCTATGATTGACATCACGGTAAGTTTTGAAGCGATCATTTTGAGAATACGAGGAAGGCATGAGGATGGTAGACCACTGCAGCCTCTGCGAAGCAGAGGTGACGCACTGGTACAGAATAAATTCAGTAATTTGGAGTTGAACCGTTTATACATGCACCCACGCTTTTGGACAAGATCGCATCAAAATCGGAGCATAATCAAAATAATGACTCTTGCCGGTGCACCGGATTTTGGTGCGTTCATTCATTTCGTGGACGGATCACTTGCGAGAGATAACTGCAAATATTTGAGTAGTTAGGAGCGTTCAATCCACTGCAGAAATGCACTATTCTGGTTGAGCAAAACTGCGAAAATCGCCCTATTTTCTCGGTTCGCTCTTCGGAGCAACATTTGAAGAGCAGGGCAATTGTTTCACGCTTTCTGAGTTGCCTGTCCCAGTTGGTCATTATTTAAAAAAAACTCATATCAATGATTCTGAATACAAATGTGCAAAAATAAAAAAAAAGTTCATAACTTTTCCGATGATCGCTTTGTAGATAGCGAAAGCAGTTTTGTGATTAGCATTTTGAGACGCATTCAGTGATATGTGTTTCATTGGGAAACCACCGTTATCGAGTAACTTTCCTTTGTAAAAACGACTCAGCTGAAAATGACAGTTTTGTTTTTCTCTAGGCATTTGGTCGGAGAGTCATTCAAAAGGGCTAGCAAATTTGATAGAGAGTACGGAAAGCAGATTACGAGTCGACCAGTCGGAGTACCCATTTGTTGCTGCATTGTCACAAATTAGAGGTTAGTGAATGCATTTCTTACAAGCTTGCAAATGCATGAACAATCAATCCTGAGCGTTTTGCAGTGGCTCGCACATACAAAACCTCCTACCCCTACAACAACGGTTGGTATAACGAGAAAAACATCACCTATCCCCTCTGCAGCGGCGTGCTGATTTCATCCCGCCACATCCTGACTGCCGCGCATTGCTTAGTCGAGAAGAATGGGTAATGATTGCCTTACTTTATTATCGTCGCTTATAGAAACTTCCCCCAGATTACGATTGGGACGGTTTATAGCCCAGGAGATTGGTGTTTTTCTTGGAAGCAGGTGCGTACACGCAAAGTGCTGGCCTAAAGACTTGGAGCACTTTTATGAAGCGGCATTTGTAAGTAAAGCAAACTAATTCGTTCGCAAAACTAGACACTAGTACGTCAACTTGAAATTGCTCGTTGAGGTGTATGCGCATCTAAACTATGACGTGAACGAACTTCAAACGGAAAGTGCTTCATACGATATTGCTGTGATCGAGCTCAAGCGGGATGTAAATTTTTTGCCAATTTGTATGCCTCAAGAGAATGATCGTATCTCTTACGGAAAATCTATCGGATACGGTATGAAGCCTGGTGGGTAGCTTATGGGAGTTAGTGCTAAATTCACTGCACACTTGCCAAATTTGTTCCGTAGACGGAATCAAAAACGAATCAAAACTCCAGAATGGCATCAACCAATTCAAACTGCGTATGCTCCTACGATAGAGGGGCCGGGCGCAGCTGGTATTGGGTCAAGCTAGTATTGAAAGAAAGCAAAGGAAACGTCGTTCTTACGTGGAAAGAGATTTCCCTGGCGATCCAAAACTGTGCCGCAAATAATAGGGTAATCCAGAAGTAATGGGGCACCTTTTGAAATTTATCAAGGTCTCTTTCTGATCAACTATGGAGGACTAGCAATTTAAACGTCTTTGTATCGAGCGGCGCTTCGAAGAAGTTAATCTTCTAGATGCCATCCGAATTTGTGCTGCTGTACAAAGTTCCTCAACATGGGATGTACAATAACGCTCACATTTTTTTTGAAAAAATACCCAAATTGAAGTGGACTTAGGCGATCGTCTCGTAAGTCATGCGAAGGTCGCGTGAGTTATGTAAGGGTCGCCTTTCATGTAACATGACCGTCGCATGGCCATATCCCGCTTCAAAGTAGACGAGATATGAATCCGACTCAGCTCGGCGTGGATTATCTTCTGATGAAAGTTGGGCACTAGTATATGGTAGAAAGCCAATTTACACGGATGCGCCTGAGGCTCTGCATAGAGGGCTTGTTCTATGTGCTCATCACAAAAACAATATTTATTTGTTGCAGTGGTGGTATACTGTAGAGTTACGGCTGCACGGTGAAAATCAATTTGCACATACATATTTTTTGAAATTTGCTCTGTGGGGCGATCAATCGCGCTGGTGATAAATGAATTCGTTCGGCTACGGAACGATTACGTTACGTGTATGGTAGTCCACCAGTTTTAACGAATCAACTTTCTGCTGGGTTGGATTGCACAGTGCGCTGATTACACACATTAGGTGTGGCGACATTTGCGAAAATCCAAACAAATCCCACAAAATGACTTCCTTAATACTATACCGCTCAATCCGCAGAATCAAAGGAATCACGCAAATTACGCAGCTCCATAAATTCCTTCCGAATGAAAATGTTCATCCAAAAGCAGTTCTATGTTTAGCTTGTCAAGACACCTTTTGATGTACAGCATGTCCTCGACATTCCGTTTCCAGTATTCTCAAATCTTCTGCGATTTCCTTCGCAAAGGATGTAACGCAACCTCTCTCCAACTTAGAAAATCCGAATAAGTACTATTCGATAGTACTTTTCTTATAGATCAACACGCGCCAAAAATATCCACAGTCTTCTTTCCAGAAGCGATAGAATGGTTGGTAAATTCTGGAAAAATCACGATTTTCCGAGTTCTTCTCGCCGTGACTTCCTTCGGAATAAGTATATTCTAAATCCCCAAAAGCGCTTTGCTCAGCACATTAAGGCGAACCTTTCGATATACAGCAGGTTTTTGATTTTCCATTCAGTACTTTTGAATTTTTCTGCATAGTTCTTTTTGTAAAGGTGTGAAGCAGCGGTGTAAACTTAGTAGATTTCACCAAGGAGCGTTCGATAGGTTTTTTGTATATTATGGAGCGCTCAAAGCAGAGGCAGACTTCTTTCCAAAGGAGATAGAAGGGCTGGTGAATTGTAAAAAAATCTTGTCATCCCAAATTCTACCCGCTATAGCTCTAGAATACGAAGCTATCTTGCTAAGCAGATGTGAGTCTTGAAATTAGCAGGTCAGATAACCCCTATGAGCAAGTTTTCAAAGAACATCAGCTTGTCTGTTTTTTTTTTGTTTCAGGCTCACTCGCCAGTGGATTTTGGTCAAAATGTTGATGATCTTGGTTTCAAAGGAAACTCCGCTCATAGAGGCTCTCGAACACGTTGTTTATGAAAATCGTCTTCTCTGTTGGGTACATGGTCTTTTACATATATGATAAGGAAATTGCAACTGATTTACGAAAGTTCGTAAATTCGCCTGCACTTCTCGCGTATCTGTCAGAAAACTTGCCTCGCGTATTTGTCAGAAAACTTGCCTTTTTCTTTTATAGGTTAAAGTCACCAACGAGCTTTGCCAACGAATGGTGCATGTCTCGGCTGCAGTCTGTAACAATTCCCGATTTGCGAGCCTACGAAACACGTACTCATGAATTTTGTCTAAAATTTGAAGATCGCATACCTCGTTGAAATGCCACCGTGAGTGCCTGTGTAACTCGCAGATCAAATCTTCGCACCGCTTAATGGGTCTCATCGTGTCAAATTTGGTAGTTAGATAGATCCGAGCTCTAGCCACGAAGTTGCTTTGATATTTAACTGAGCAGCTGAAGCACACGCAACGACCAAATTCAACACAGTGAGATCCTTTAGGCGAAGTGAATATAACATCAGCAGTTTGAATGTCATACAACCACTCACAGTGGAATTTCGATAAAGTAAGCGATCTTTACATTTTGGAAGAAATTCATGAGCAGGTGTTTTCGTAGGCTCGTAAGTCGGCGATTGTAACAGGTTGAAGCGTGGAGCATACACCATTCGATAGCATAGTTTTTAGTAACTTTTATTTAGAAAGCAAGCAAGCAAGTTCCCTGACAGATACGCAAGAAGTGCAGGCGAATGTACGAACTTTCGTTATTCAGTTATACCCTAAAATTCCGCCAATAAGTCCGGCCTTATCTATTTTTTGACACAAAAAATTGATAAAATCGCCCTCTGCGCTGCCAGAAGTCTAGCAGATCTGTTGCGGTCTGATGGGAGAATTCATCTGCTAGACTTCTGGCAGCGCAGAGGGCGATTTTTTATCAATTTTTCGTGTCAAAAGATGCAGATAAGGCCGGACTTATTGGCGGGATTTTAGGGTAGTTTCCTCCATATCTGCAGAAGACCCTGTACCCGACAGAGAACATGATTTTCATAAGCAGCGTATTCGAGAGCCTCTATGAGCGGAGTTTCCTTTGAAACCAAGATCATCATCATTTCGACCAAAATCCATTGGCGAGCTTCAGAGCGTGAAACAAGAAAAAGCAAACGACCCGAAGTTCTTTGAAAACTTCCCCACACAGGTTGTCTGACCTGCTGATTACGAAACCACACCTGCTAATCAGCGCACTGTGCAACCCACCCAGGCAGATATTTGAAAAGATTCGTTAGAATTGGTGGACTACCATACACCTACCGTACTCGCCTCCGCTGACGAACGAGTAGGTTTATACCAGCGCATTTGATCGCCCCACTGAGCAAATTTTCGATAATATATACAGGGTGTCCCAAAAGTAAGTACACACTTTCAATTGTCAATACCTCTCTTCCCAATGGGTCTTTCTTTGCCAGTCAAAACCATTCTGTAAAGGAGGCTTCAACTTAGATTTTCAATATCGAGCGATTCACCGTTAGCTCTTCTTTACTATAGGATTACGGTAAGAACTTCCAGCAAGCGGAACCACCGTGAAATATGCCATACAAAATTTTTTCCCAAAAAATCTGAAAAATCATATATTAGGGTTTTCGCGCACGCTAATTCCATTACACAACTTTTTATAAGTGTTTTTAGCTTTTTTTGACGGTGTAATCACATTTCTGACAGATACTGTGAATTCGGTTGTTACGGTTCACCTGGGATAACTTTGAAAAGAAGCATCACAGTAAAGTGAAAATTTCATATTCGAAATTAGCGGCTTTCATTACCATAGTATAAGAGTTTTCTTGTTTGGTTTAGTTCCGGGGCAGAAAATATGGGTTCCAATGGCCTAAGAACCTTGTCAAAGTTCCTACAGTATCCTATAGTAATCAAAAGCGATGGGAGGCGTGCAAGTGGTACCCAAGCAGCCGACTGCTGCCGCAGCCAGCCGCCAAAGCTGTCAGCAAAGCCGCTGCAGATGGTACAGTAATTACGCTCGTTGTCTAAAACTCCTGCCGAGAGGTTTTCTCGCACCTCGCCGCGCTGAGTGCGATATCAGCCTCAGAAAAGCATGATATCCTTGTTATCCATATCATTTCAGACAGAAAAAATTCATGTTTTTTGATAAACATGCAAATGAATTTTTTAAAGTAAAATGATCACAAAATCAATCCACTTCAAAGGAAGCAGAAGCGGAAAATTTTAGTTCTTAAATTTCTAAATTTTTCTCGCTTACGTTGAAGAGCGGATGGAAACTTACGGGAAAATGTTATAGATATAACGGTAAGAAAGCTCGGGAAAATGATTATTTCATACATAGTGATCAAGCGAGGCAAAGTAGGACAATCAAATTGAGTAGGTCAATGAAAGCGTGATATCCTCGACATCTATATCATTTTAAACAGCAGAGAAATGCCATATTCATTGAGAACCATGCAGTCGAGTACAAAACTACGCCGGAGAATATTCAAATTACAAACTATTACAAAAATAGGAGATCAAACAGTTTTTTCTGTTGCACATTTTGAAATCAAAGTACAATAAATGTCCAATGACTGTAGTTCTGTTTATCAGTATGTACATGAAATGATATTTTGACAGAATTTTCTTACCGTTACATTCATGACATTTTCCTGTAACTGTTTTCGTCCGTTCTTCGACGTGAAAGCGAGAAGAAAATCTCTAGAAATTAAAGAATTCCTAAATTTTTTAGCTTCTGCTTCCTTTGAGTTTTCGAAGAAGTTTGATTAGTGATCATCTTTCTTTAAAAAATCCTCCTCTGTTTACCTTTGTTTATTTGCATCTTTTCAATAACATGAAATTTCTGCTGTTCAAAACGATATAGATGTCGAGGATATCACGCTTTACCGAGGCTGATATCGCACCTCAGAGTGGCGAGGTGCGAGAAAACCTCTCGGCAGAAGTTTAGACGACGAGCATAATTACTGTACCATCTGCGGCGGCTGACTGCGGCAGCAGTCGGCTGCCTGGGTACCACTTGCTACGCACCCAAAGCGATCGGTGATGCGCTTGATACTGTAAATCTAAGTTGAAGCCTCCTCTACAGAATGATACTTAAACGGCGGAAAAAGATACAATGGGAAGAGAGATATCAACGATTGAGCTGAATGTTTGTTTCTCTGTCTGTCTGTACGTCTGTCTGTGTCTCTGTCTGCCTGCCGTCTGTCTGTACGTATGTTCCGAATAAAAATTATTTTATTTTTGAACAAATCCGGACCAAACTTGGCACATATACCGGGTGCCCCAAAAGATGTGCCTACTGCTTGATTATTAATAACTCACTTGTAATGAAGTCTTTCGAGAAGCTAAGTGTCATTTTGTAGAGCTAGCTTCAACTTAGATTTACAGTATAGAATGAATATCCCATCTCTCTTCATTACTGTGGGAAGATTTACAGTATAGAATGAATCTCCCATCTCTCTTTATTACTGTGGGACTACGGCAGACATTTCAAGAGGGTTTTGAGCCATGAGGGGTCATATTTTGCCTCAGAATGGAAACAAAACAGTTGGAAGAGTTTCATACTGGGCTAATTTGAGTTGCTGATTCTAAATGTGAGGTCCGCATTTTATTATGATGCTTCATTGAAAAGTTATGCGACGTAAACAGTAGCGGCCGTTTTTTCAATGCTCCTAAAAAGTGCGGTTACCCGTTTAGAAAGCTTCGCAATAAATAATTGAGTATTTAACTCAGCGTTCATGAAAATCCTATTACACAAGTCTTCGCATTTTTTTCAATTTTTTGAAACGGCAGCTCTTTTTCAAAGTGACACCATATACTTGAAGTTTCTACCGTAATCCTACAGTAAAAAGAGCGATCGGTGAGTCGCTCTCTACTGTGAAACTAAGTCGAAGCAGTTCTACAAAACCGTAGTCAAAGCTTCTTGAAAAAGTTCATTATAAAAGAGTTATCAACAATCAAACAGTAGGCACTTTGAACACCCAGCACACTTCGCGGGGCGGGTGTCAAAGGCTACTCTTGGTCATCGATCGATATCGATCTCATCGATTTTTAGTTAAATTTCACCTATGGGGCTGGAAGTTGGGAGGGGAGGGGGGGGGGTTGGGCATGCTGAGTACGGATACCAACTTAGTTTTTAGAATTGTCGATTACTTCCATTGAATTTATCGGTTTTTGTAAGTTCGAGGTTGGAAGTTGGCACAGGAGGGTAAGTGAGCATGCTGATTACGATCACAATAATAGTTTTCAAAATTGTCCGTTAGTTCTATTGATTCCATGGATTTTGCAAAGTTCGAGTTGCGGGGCTCGGAATTGGCATAGGGGAGTAAGTGAGCATGCTGATTATAGCACTGCGGGAATAGAGAATTGAAGGAAGCCTTCAAATGCAGCGACTCGGCAGAATGACAACTTTGGGATATTTGTCGTTCTCAGTTCTCCTGGATGAGCTAAGACCAAGACTGTGCTTTGCAGCTTCAAAAGTTATCACTAACCCGGTTTCCCAGCCATAAAAAGTGCAATCTGGGCGGACGGAGTAAGCCTGCCCTTTAGAGCGCGATTGGCTCGGAATGGAGACACCGTACCCTATCGGCGGCTTAGATTACTGGCTCCAGCAGCCACTTTCGCGACACGCCCAAACAGCATTCACGTCTGGAAAAGCGGGTTATTGGTATCTTTGAGCTGCAAAGCACAGTTTTGGACTTAGCTCATCCAGGCGGACCGAGGACGGCGAATATCCCAAAGTTGTCATTCTGCCGAGCCGCTGCATTTGAAGGCAGTGTCCGAGCAAAAATTCGAGTTTCAGATTTTGTGCTTACCAGGGCCTATTCGCTATGCTGCATCCGAAAATCCATACTGGAGAGCGCGAAAACGGCAAAAAAGGTCTCTAACACAGGAGGGAAATCAGAAGTGGGCGGAGTCCTCCCCACTGTCAATTCACGTTCCCGGCTTTCGGACTATCTTCTCAATTCCGCTAGCCATCCTGGCATCTCCACAGGCTAAGTGCGAATGCGTGACATGAAATCGGAACCGAGAAGTTCGCTCCGGAATCTGGGAGCATGAAATCACAGTGGGGAGGTCCCCGCCCATCTGCTAATTTCCCTCCTGTGTTAGAGCCGTATTTCGCCGTTCTCGCGCTCTCCAATGTGCATTTTTGAATCTAACGTAGCGAATAGGCCCGGGTAAGTACAAAATCTCAAAATCGAGTTTTTGCCCGGACACTGCCTTTAAGCTGGGCCATCAGTAAACAAGCTGAGCTGACCTAACTCTTTGCTCACGTAATTACATGTTTTTTTCATGAACCGTCCCTGCGTGTTGAAAGCTTGTACATTAGCGAAATAATTTCATATTTCTTCCACGCTCGATGTAATAGAAATGGAAGAGCGCGAATCAGCACGCACCGGTGTTCGTTGTTCATCGATGCTTATCTTTCTTCAAATCTATATTGGTTGATGGTTTATTCCTAGTTTCTGCACTAGGATCCGTCTTTTAAAAACAGCCCAATTGAGGAAGGTCTGAAAGGACTTCGTAAAGAATTTGCAATTACAGGAAAACTTCATCACAAAAATCCCTAATTCCAGCTTCTGCCGATCCCCTATCCCAAGAGCAAGTATTGATAAGCTGCCTTCAAAAAATCCCATCTAATATGGCAGTCCAAAAAACTATATATCTACTATTCTATTCTATAGCTACTCAACTTCTGATTTCAGGTTCCAATTCTCCTTTGGAAGCCGTGGCTTACGATGAAATATATGACTTTTACGGAAATAAAACTATCGTGGCTTACACGAAGTATAGGAATGGATTAATAGTCGGTGTAAGCTAAGGCAATACGCTTATCGTCGATCGGGTGCTCAAGAGAAGGCACCTTACTCACAAGAAAAGCTTGTCTAATCAAAGTGGCATTTTCAAAAGAGACTAGCTGGCATACCCGGCTCCGCCGTATGTTCCGAATAGAAAATTCCATTTTTTAACCGATCCGAACCAAACTTGGCACACATACACTTCGGGCCCCGGCGGGTGTCACAGTCCACTTTTCGTTATCGATTGATGTCGATTTTATCGATTTTTTGCAAAATTTGAGCTAGGGGGCTGGGAGTTGGCACAGGGGGGTAATCGAGCATGCTGATCACCCCCGTGGGGGTGATCAGCATGCTTGATTACACCCCTCTGCCAAATTCCAGCCCCTAGCTCAAACTTTGCAAAAAAAATCGATAAAATCGATAAAAGTAATGCACGATTTTAAAAACTAATATTGTATTCGGAATCCCCATGCTCACTTACCCCCCTGTGTCAACTCCCAGCCCCGTAGCTCAATTTTTTGCAAAAAATCGATAAAATTGATATCGATCGATACGAAAAGTAGCCTATGACACCCGCCGGGGCCCGAAGTGTATGTGTGCCAAGTTTGGTCCGGATCGGTTCAGAAATGGAATTTTCTATTCGGAACATACGTACAGACAGACAGACAGACATACATACAGACATACATACAGACATACAAACAGACATTCAGCTTTATATAGAAGGATGTATACCATATTAAAGGCATGAAACACTAATTTCAAAATGCCTTCCTTATCTACAGAACGTTAGTGTACGAGGAGTTATGAACGTTTTTTGGAGCCAAAAATTGAATGTGCATTTTGGATAAAATGAGTTGCTAAAGTTTTACTAGCTCTAAAATAATGCAGCTTAGTGTGATATATATTCCATTTCAAAGTATTTTTTGCATAAAGTGCTCTGATAATTATCACTGCCTATTGAAGAGCTAGAAAAAGTAATGCGGCTATTTTTGTCCTACTTGCACGATCAATTTTTCAAATAAGCACTCATGACTCCTCGTCCATGACCGTTCTGCAGATAAGAAAGGCAGTTTCGGAATCAGCATTTTATGCATTTCAGTATGATGTACATACCATGTAAAATAGCGACTTCGACTGAGTATGCATTCCTTGTCAGATTGGGCTTTTAAAGAGAGGCATACCTGTTTGGGACTAGCTTCGAACGCTGATTCCAGATGCTGTATCTAGCTGCGGCGCGTTATCTAATCTATCTAATATATAAAGAATCGTAAGCGCAGTTCAAAAATGTGCACATAGCGGGAAACCACGTGGCGGTCCCGTAGCGCGCGCATGCTACTAGCACCTTCAATTGCTGGTTCACTAGTTGTGAAGTAAGTTATGAGCTTTTTTTGTGCGAAATTGGCATGCTACTCAACATAAGAAGAATGCTTTTTAATAGAAATATACAAAAAAGTTGCTAAGGTATCAAAATAACATAAGATCAAATCTTTTGTCATTGATAAGAAACATATGCTGTGTGCAGTTACGTGATGATACGTAATAGTGATTCAATGAGCATGCAGCTTACAGAAAAAGGCTAACTCGCTATGCAATGATACGCAGCGGCTAGAGTCAGCATATTTGGAATCAGCGTTTCAATCCAACCATGTATGTCTCTTCATGAAAAGCTAGTCTAGGTTAGGTGTCTTCCCCTGCTAGAACTAGAGATGCGAAATGATTTTGCTCTCGGAGGTGTGTTAAAGTGTCTTATTTTTTCCAAGAAAGCGTCAAGAATTTGAAAAAGTTGTAAATGAGCTGATCGTACGGTTAAATATATTCTATATCTTTTTAGGGAGACAGTGGTGGGCCGCTAGTTAAAAAGCTGAATGGGAAACACTATCTTTTTGGTATAACATCGGGAAATAACGACGACCCAGATCCAAAAGGATGGAAGCCTATAGCAAGTATGACGATGTTTACTAATGCAAAGTTATTATAATACAATGAATAACAAAATGTGTTAATAAGCATTGAATGTTCTTTTACCTTGCTTGGTGAGACCCATCTAAGCATTCACGAAAGCTCCACACTAACATCAAGTTCCTTTCGAAAGTTCTTGAAAGGTTGTTCCAAAACCGCATCTGAAAACACAGGATGTTGTAAACTACCAACATTTTTGGTACGGCGTTTACTGCAAACACTTTTGAGCCTGATTTTCGATGAAGTGAATGATTCAACAATACTAGTCTAGACCACTGCAATTTGAACACCCGCGCAGATTTAGACTAATAATCTCGTGAAACTATTTTATCGAATTAACGTGCTTCAATCGATATACACATGAAACTCAAGGTGTGTAAATTTCTCGGTATGTATGTTCATTATACAAATCTCTTTATGTGAAGCAATGTGAATTTCGAGCCTCCACAAATAAGCCATGGCGATTGTTATAGGCACTTTTCGCGGCGATGAATGAATTGAAAGCTTACCTATCATTCTTGTGTTTTCCCAAGGTTCATAGAAAGGTTGATCAAGCTCATTTACCTTTCGTGATGAAGACAAAATGGTGTTTCGAAGCAGCTAAGAACGAAGACAAATTTACGACGGAAGGCACATACGGCAGATTTGAAGCCAGAGCAGGAAAGAGGAAAGAGATAGGCATTGCTAGTTCAGACCATAACACAAAGAAAATGGAAGGATAGTTTTAGGGAATGGAGCAATATTGTGTACCCTTCTACCGGGCCACTTTGAAGCAATGGTTTGAAAGCCATGGCCCGATTGAGACCTGGGCGACCACGGATTCAAATTGGCCCGGCCAGCTGTTCTTGCAAGTTCGTGTACGACTATATTGCACCACCCAGCATAAGGACTCCCTCCCTAGGACCCCCTTGATACAACGGGTACATTCACATACTTTCGGGACGGGGCAGGCTGCCATAAGCTACTTCTCTTTATTTATCGATTTAGCAATTTTTCAGCGGTCTGGCCAGGGAGCTGGCATATAGAAAGTGAGGCAGGCGAGGGATATATAGGGTGCGGAAAAAGTACTGTCCCTCCAACTTGTCTCCTGAAATACCTCAAGCATAAAGCAAATCTGTAGTTTTTTGATTCCCATACGTAGACGAGATCCTTGAGCTTGAATAAAGGTAAGTTTGATTTGAAACTGTTTGCTTCTGTTCATTTGAACGAGTGATAACAGCGCGCACGAAAATTAACGATGCGCCGTTAGCATATAAGCGCAATTTTGGACCGTGACTATACCACCAGCATTGATATAAGGTTCAAATAAGCTGGTGTGTAGCGCATGATCTCTTTACAATATTCTATACCCACCGTAGGAACTATGGATTAGTGATTCTTGCTTTGGCCGAATAAGGAAGATTGTATTACACGCAAGTCGCAAAAATTCTTGAAAAGAGGCGAGTCAGGACTGCGCTTGTTTAACGAATTGGATCTATGCTATGCTTCGAAGTTCCAGATTACAACAAAAAGTGACAGAAATAATGAAAAGAGCATCGGACTTTGTCTACAACACGATTTTGGAGCGATAAACGATTATACCTAGCCTCTGTGCCACGTTTTCTGAACGCACTCTGCTGCGCCGCACCCACTTTCTCGTTAGAAAAATTCACAGCTTTTCTCCTAGTGCAATTGCTGACTGGCTACTTTCAGGATATTTCGGTATCCACTACCACATTCCTCAACCAGTAAAGGATCTCTCAATTTCGCGTGACAAAGAAAAAATTTCCCAAAAACCTTCACATTTCTTCACATCTGTAAAGGGGAGTTGCAAGTTTCGATATGAAATGGGCTGCGAAAATGGATCCGCCGCCGTGTCCCTTTGTAGAATTTTGAGGCCAGTTTTTGTAAAATGCTAAAATATATCCATATCTTGGGAATTATGTCAAATTTATCAGAAAAAGCTGTGAATTACGCCGATTTTTCAAACTATATTTTGAGGGACAGTAATTTTTCCGCACCCTGTATATCGTGTAGGATTGGTATTATGGTGGCTTCTATCAGTGGCAAGGACCAGTAAAAAGCCGATATCCAGCTGTTAACTTGTTTCTATAGGGCCCTTGACAAAAACCTCAACTTGTGTTCTAAAGACGCGCAACACTAATAGCTTGAGTTTTGTTGAGACAGTGTATAAGCTTGTCCTACTCAACAATACTGAGAAAACATGCTTTTTGGCCTTACCCTTATTTACTTCAAAACCTGGCAGATATCTCAAAGGACCCAGTTGCTTATCATTTACGTAACAAGCTTCACCAACTTTGTTAACTTATGTTAGCATTGGATATATTAAGTTGGCACGAAAGTTTTTGTGAATTCAAACAAAATTCAATAACTTTTCAAAGACTAAACTTAAATTCACAATCTTGTATGCTAAGAATATTAAAAGTCTCAAGCTCCATAATGGAAGTTCAAGCACAACATTCCATGAGCTAACCATCGAGAACGAAGCTCTCAAATATGGGGCCTTAAATATTGCGATTTTGAGTTTGGTGGCAGAAAATCGCAGGGGGCCGCTAGCTAGCCGAAAAAAAATCTGTGGAATTTCCTTACACAGCAAAAGTCCATACGCTATTTTAGCAGGCTTTGATCTCGCATGGAAATGCGAAAGTAAAAAACTTGTGAAATTTCTCATTTCACAGGACAAATCCTCTTATCGCTATAATTTTTCCACATAAACACAATTTGCAACCAGAAATTAGACATAGTGCCTATTTAGAGCCTTGCTACGTTTTCTCGATTGTAAAAAAGCGTTTTCGCCGGAAAACTGCGGACTTGAGGGGATTTTTTCCCGCAAAACGACATATTTCACGAATTTTTTGTTTTTGCTTCATTGTGCAAGATCAAAGCCTTCCAAAGTAACATATACTTTTGCAGTGTAAGTAAATTCTACAGATTTTTTTCGGCTAGCTAGCGGCCCCCTGCGATTTTCTGGCACCAAACTCAAAAGCGCAAAATTTGAAGCCCCATATTCGAGAGCTTCGTTCTTGATGTCCAGCTCACGGAATCTTACGTTTAAACATTCATCATGAAGCGTAAGGCTTCTAATATTTTTAGCATACAAGATTGAGAATTTAGGTTTAGTCTTTGAAAAGTTATTGAATTTTGTTTGATTTAAGCAAACTTTCGTGCCAACCTAATATTAGGTTGTTGCAAAAGTTCTGTCGTTTCATTTTCAAAAATTTGTAACTCCGCGAAATTCCAACGGATTTCCTTGCTTGTAATTTTGTTAGAAAGAATAAGTCTTTCGCTTTCAAATGCTTTTCCGTGGAGCTTCTGTTTCATACTGGGCGCGGAGATAAAAATGGAAAACTAAGACCATATAAGCTTTGACCATTTTAAGTTAGGTCACCAAAAATCTGGAATGCTGCAGAAAAATCTGAGATCGTCAGTACATATGTTTTTCGGCCTACCCTTTGCATCTGTGAAAAGTTTGCGCTGTTTGGACGTCTCTGTGAGAAGTTATGAATATCGAGTTTACTATGGAAAACGCCAAAATTAATTAATTTGTCAATTTTCGCGAAAATCATAACTTCTCACAGAGACGTCCAAACAGCACAAGCTCTTCACAGATGCAAAGGGTAGGCCGAAAAACATATGTACTGACGATTTCAGATTTTTCTGCAGTATTCCAGATTTTTGGTGACCTAACTTAAAATGGTCAAAGCTTATATAGCCTTAGTTTTCCATTTTTATTTCCGCACCCAGTATGAAACAGAAGCTCCACGGAACAGCATTTGAAAGCGAAAGACTTATTCTTTCTAATAAAATTACAAGCAAGCAAATCCTTTTAAATTTCGCGAGGTTACTAATTTTTGAAAATGAAACGACAGAACTTTTGCAACAACCTAATATAATAGTTAGTGGTGCAATGATCGCTTCGTTGTCATCCAGTAACAGTTCATATGCCAGATAAGGAAACAGCACAGCATATGTAGCAGAAAATCCAAGATCTTCGGCTATTGCTGGATCTTTCATGTTTATGCTTGAGCAGTGGGTAGAGCTTGCTATTTTTTGGATAATTTCCCGCTATGTTCCGATCCATTTTATCTAGAAATTCTTATGAAATACGTGCTATATTCTAGAAAAATTTTTTCATAGATCCTATGAGGAACTATCTCTCCGCCACGTGTCAAGGAAGAAGCTAACACGTTTCGGTTTAGTTTGACATGTTTTTTTTCAAAATCACTTCTGTTAGGGTAAGCAAGTATCAGAGACGAGTCAAAAGCTGTTTGGCTGTTATGGAAGCACAATCCAAAACATTAATTGGAACATCTTGCTCGCTTTTGACAGTGCTTCAAAACTATCCCTCTTCAAACTTTCCCATGCGAATTCAACCAAGATGGCACAGATGGCTTGAAGTACCCCGCTGCCGCTTGCTTCACCGCTCTAGTAGCCTAGACAACTCTCTATTCCAGGCAAATGTAATATGTTCTGGAAAGCAGGATGCTTGTGATGTAAATGTTCATTTTGAGGTTATTGAATCAAAAAAGTGCACATTAATAACTGGAAAATGCATTCAAATAACTTTGACATGTAGGCAAGACAAACTCATGTAAAACTCAAACGTGTAGATGACACGTAAATTTTTTCTGACAGGTGGCAGGGGATTGACATTCTTTTCTGTGAAATTGGGGCTAAATATGGTTCAAAAGAGTGGTGATATTATTTTTTGAAAAAATGGGTCCAGATAACGGGAAGCAGAAGAATCTCCTTGTGATAATCAATATAACAGGGGTCTGAGATTCGACTTTTCACGAAAGGATACCAGTCACAAAGCTCAAGCATAGGTTTTCGAAAATAAACGGTAGAGGAGAATGCCGTCATTGAGTCCTCACAATGTAAGCAATAGATTATTGGAAGGAACAATAATTAGTAACAGAAAAGCGTCTTGGTGAAATTCATTCTTCTATTCGAAGATACGTCTTGAGAAGGGCATTTAGTTAAGCTTTTACTATTTTTTGATCAAAACCGCCTAATATAATACATCCCAGCGTGGCATTTCTACAGGTCATTCTGAACACGAACATCCAGTGAAGACCATAAACAGCACTTCAGAATTCCCCTTGCAAGCGACTCGAGACTGTAAAGCGAAGTTTTCCTACTTTGGTATTTTAACGCTGATGAGCCAATGTTTAAGAGAATGAATATCTTTCTTCCCAAAACTTCCTCTTCCCAAGGCTTAAGTTTGTGCGATAGCATGCATTCACTTATGCTGTTGCAGATCGGTTTACCGACGTGCGGAAGCATCTTCATTGGATTTGTGGTCTAACAGGTGAGTGACACTACAGAATTTATGATAGACGAAGAATAACTTTTCACGAGTTTCACGCACTCATGCCTAAAATCGATGGAAAGGTGATGAAAGCCTTAAATCTATTTGTCATGTTTCACGCTCGTCAATGATTATCGTGTTGACATAAAAGCATAGAAGTGAGTACTGACCATAACTCCTCATTTGCATATTTATGCAGGAGTTTGCCCGCTCTCCTTCAACGGCTACGAGCAGTCAACATCAAGTGCTGGGAAGGATTGATTCACCCAGCAATTTTCTGACGATGTTCGCTGATGAATGAAAGAAACGTTACAGAAATGTGAACGATTAACAATCTGTTGCCGATAAACAGTTTGTGCATCATCGATTTCAACTGCAGTTATTGATATCAGACCTAAGTTATGAGCTAACTTACAAGATATTAAAATGCAGCTACACCAATCATCAAACGGTCTCGATACGGAACAATACGGAAATGGCGGTTCCACTGAAATGCACAGTAGCGGTCTCAAAGCCCTTTCAGAAATGTGAGGGGAAAAGTGTCTTAGGCGCCCTTTAACACGTTTCGGACCGGTGCTGCACATGGTGCAGCACGCTTCTTTGAAGGATCTTTCTGGCATTTGCAGGAGGTTTCCTTTTAGTCCAAAGTTGTTAAGTCATACTCAGACAATCGATCGGACCCCTCCGCCGGACAGTCGAAATCTGCCAGAGTCGCGGGGACCCAGTTGACCAATGAGAGCGGGGCGAGGGGGCGGTCCGTTCTTGTAGGCCGCGGTGACGTCACCGGCAGGCGAGTGGGACCTTTCTCCGGATCTGCTGCAAAGGTACGCCATTTCTGCTCCGGAGGTACGCCAGATTTGGACGAGCCGCGAAGCAGAAAATCGGAGGGGTCCGGAGCACAAATGGGAGGGCTACAAAGCACAAAATGGGAGGCCTCCGGAGCGCAAATGGGAGGTCTCCGGAGCACAAAATGGGAGGGCTCCGGAGCAGAATTGGGAGGTCTACGGAGCACAAAATGGGAGGGCTCCGGAGCACAAAATAGGAGGTCTACGGAGCACAAAATGGGAGGGCTACAAAGCACAAAATGGGAGGCCTCCGGAGCGCAAATGGGAGGTCTCCGGAGCACAAAATGGGAGGGCTCCGGAGCAGAATTGGGAGGTCTACGGAGCACAAAATGGGAGGGCTCCGGAGCACAAAATAGGAGGTCTACGGAGCACAAAATGGGAGGGCTACAAAGCACAAAATGGGAGGCCTCCGGAGCGCAAATGGGAGGTCTCCGGAGCACAAAATGGGAGGGCTCCGGAGCAGAATTGGGAGGTCTACGGAGCACAAAATGGGAGGTCTACGGAGCACAAAATGGGAGGCCTCCGGAGCGCAAATGGGAGGTCTCCGGAGCACAAAATGGGAGGGCTCAGGAGCAGAATTGGGAGGTCTACGGAGCACAAAATGGGAGGGCTCCGGAGCACAAAATGGGAGGCCTCCGGAGCGCAAATGGGAGGTCTCCGGAGCACAAAATGGAGGGCTCCGGAGCGCAAATGGGAGGTCTCCGGAGCACAAAATGGGAGGGCTCCGGAGCAGAATTGGGAGGTCTACGGAGCACAAAATGGGAGGGCTCCGGAGCACAAAATAGGAGGTCTACGGAGCACAAAATGGGAGGGCTACAAAGCACAAAATGGGAGGCCTCCGGAGCGCAAATGGGAGGTCTCCGGAGCACAAAATGGGAGGGCTCCGGAGCAGAATTGGGAGGTCTACGGAGCACAAAATGGGAGGTCTACGGAGCACAAAATGGGAGGCCTCCGGAGCGCAAATGGGAGGTCTCCGGAGCACAATATGGGAGGGCTCAGGAGCAGAATTGGGAGGTCTACGGAGCACAAAATGGGAGGGCTCCGGAGCACAAAATGGGAGGCCTCCGGAGCGCAAATGGGAGGTCTCCGGAGCACAAAATGGAGGGCTCCGGAGCGCAAATGGGAGGTCTCCGGAGCACAAAATGGGAGGGCTCCGGAGCAGAATTGGGAGGTCTACGGAGCACAAAATGGGAGGGCTCCGGAGCACAAAATGGGAGGTCTACGGAGCACAAAATGGGAGGGCTCCGGAGCACAAAATGGGAGGGCTCCGGAGCAGAATTGGGAGGTCTACGGAGCACAAAATGGGAGGTCTCCGGAGCACAAAATGGAGGTCTACGGAGCACAAAATGGGAGGGCTCCGGAGCACAAAATAGGAGGCCTCCGGAGCGCAAATGGGAGGTCTCCGGAGCACAAAATGGGAGGGCTCCGGAGCAGAAATGGGAGGTCTCCGGCGCACAAAATCGGGGGGCTCCGGAGCACGAGTGGCAGACCCCCCGCTGGGGAAACCCCGCGGCCCTGCCATTTCTCCGCCGGAGGGGTCCGATCCATTGTCTGAGTATTCAGACAGCCGATCGGACCCCTCCGGCGCAGAAATGGCATGGCCGCGGGGTTTCCCCAGCGGGGGTCTGCCACTCGTGCGCCGGAGTCCCCCGATTTTGTGCGCCGGAGCCTCCCGATTTTGTGCGCCGGAGCCCCCGATTTTGTGCACCGGAGCCCTCCGATTTTGTGCTCCGCAAGTCTGCCGCGGCATGCTGTAATTAGCCCTAATTAAGCTCCAAACCCCAATTTTGTCTCTAAACCCCACCCAAATTAGCCAAAAGGCCCCCCCCTCCCCCGGGTAGGACTTCAGCGCGACCCTCAACCCCGTTCTTTACCACCTCTCTCTCACCCCTAGCGTTTGTGGATAGAAGATAGAAGAAAGAATGAAGAGACAAGACATTTATTTCAAATTAACTGCAAGCAATCTCCTGCTAATTGCAAAACAAAACTTAGCAGCTTCAAAACGGACAACAAAGACAACAGTTGCCAGCAACCTATGGCCGTACCCTAAGTGAAAACATAGGCGAAGTAAGTGTAGTGAGTTAGATTGCTTGGAAAACCAGCGCAAAACCTTTTGTCACAGAACCTTTGAGTGCTGATATCTGCATTGCAGCGCAAGACAATGAGGAAACTCGCACAATAAGTCTCGGTTGAGAAATGAGGTACACGATGTAATATGAGACAGACACCACAACAGTGAAGAAAAGCAATGATGATGCTACTGAAAACCACCCCGCTCGCTCTGAGTGTACTGCTAGAGAAAACAGCGAAAGTAAACGTCTACCATTCAGGAAATGAGATACTGACTAATCATCGTGTGATCTTCAGCTTATTGCTAACAAGGAAGAAAATGCAGTAACGTGACACACTCAAACTAACTCTATTCACAAGTTATCAAGGATTTCTAAACCTGTCCTAAACGGCAGACGCAAGGGTATTATATAAAATGTATAGATTGGATTTGAGTTTTCTTTTGAATGTGACAAAATCAACGGACCTATGATGATGAGAATGAAACTATAGTTGGCTGGAGCAAGCTCAATTTTGTACAATTGCATTCTACCGCCGCGCACCGACCACAGAAACAATATTCCTCCTAGCGAGAGCTGTAAACCATCTTGAAGCGATTATCATGAACATAGTACAGATACTTACGACACTGAATAGAAATGGCAGACGAAACAGTGCAGGATTAACGCAGAAGAGTGGCGAAACACCATCACGTTGCCAGACACCATCAATAGCTCGCATGACCGCTAAACCCATCAGAGTGCTGCAACATTCGATCAAATCTTACAGTTCAGAATAGGCTTGGGTCATAGGATACATGAATTTTGTGGGAGAAGTAGGAGCCAATGACAAAAGACTTATATTCAGATCGGAATTGGCTTGCGTGTCTGTTACGTTCAAGGTAAAGTAATGCGTTTCCTGCGAGATCGTACTCTCAGCGCACATTCCGCGATCCGGAGAAGAATTCGTACAATCTTATATATAAAGCTGAATGTGTGTCTGTCTGTCTGTATGTCTGTCTGTACGTATGTGCGGAATAGAAATTTTTATTTCTGAACCGATTTGGACCAAACTTGGCACACATATACTTCGGGGCAGGGAGCGTGTCATAGGCTACCTTTTGTTATCGATCGATATCGATTTTATCGATTTTTTGCAAAATTTGAGCTAGGAGGCTGGGATTTTGCACAGGGGGGTAATCGAACATGCTGATCACCCCCGTGGGGGTGATCAGCATGTTCGATTACCCCCCTGTGCAAAATCCCAGCCTCCTAGCTCAAAACTTGCAAAAAATCGGTGAAATCGACATCGATCGATAACGAAAAGTGGACTATGACACGCTCCCTGCCCCGAAGTGTATGTGTGCAAAGTTTGGCCCCGGGCGGAGCCGGGTATGCCATCTAGTTAATAGTAAAAGGAAGTTTTAAGGCAGCCCGAAAAACTGCTAACAAGAAAATGCCTATTTGCAAAGTTGATCAGAGAGTTAAATTTCCCATTTTTTTTGCAGTAAATGATCTGACATGAGATGTCAAAGACAATTGGGAATTTTTTCTGCCAGAGAGTACGTAAAAGAAATAAGCTTGCAACAGCTTGGTAATAGCGCGAATAGGAAGACTGAGCTAGTATCAAAATCGGTCATGCGGACGATTTTGAGAAAATGAGTAGAAGGAAATAAGGTTTGACGCACCTGAAAAAGTACATGTAGCCAAGAAGAGATGCAATGGTTCGAGAGGTGTCTAGATATGGCTTCGCATCCGCATGTGACAGAAATCTGAAATTGTAAGTGCTTGCCGGCAGTTATACACATAATAAGACCATTTGAAAACTTCTTCCAATGGCTAGAACCATACAACCGGCCGTAAATTTTGCGTGTCAACCTCGCTGACACCCATCTACAGTCGAGTGGATTTCCCGCTTAATATAGTGTGCTTGCACAGAAGGTGAAATGCCGTAAAATTTGCGCGTAAACAGATAGTTTCGACTGAGACGCCGGCCAATTGCGGGCGCCGGCAGTACTGACATGGCTACTTCTTCACGCGCAAGTTTTACCACATTTCACCTTCTGTGCAAGCACACTATATTAAGCTAGAAATCTACTCGACTGTATATAACTAAAGTGTGATGAGTTGCGTGAAGTCTATGCAGGTGAGATTTATTTATTTATTTTTTTATTTATTTTACTACACTCATGGTGCACCTAACAAAAAAAACAAAGAATGCAGAACAAATTTGCAAAACCAACCAACCACTCAAGGTAGCTACACGAGATAGGAGCATAAGTATAAAGGAGCTGAAGAGCCCTAGACCTAAGACGTGCACACGTTCGCAGAAGGCTGCGAAACTGCGGGAATCTAAAAGAAAGAATCTGGATCTTACTTACTCTAAAATTCTGATGACCCGGTTTTTTGGGTGCCAGCGAGCCCCCGGTAAGCTAGCTGACTAGACCCCGATAAAGCTCAATTTTAGAGGAAGCAAGATTGTGTGATCTAAAATAGATGACTACTACCAAGAAAAACGGTCTAAAGTCTGGGGCTAGAACTCAATGTGACCTGAAACTGTAAAAAGAACACCTTTTTGGTATGACGGTTGGTTACAGTTAGTGAAGGCATAATCATGGTTAGTAACACAAATGCAAAAGGCAGAGAATGATCAATCTATACTCGATCTGGCAAGAAGCGGGGAGTACAGATGTGCAGTTGAAAGGCTAGACGAAGAGCAAGCATTGAAGGCTAGATGAAGAGCAAGCATTGAACTCTTAAACATCAGGGATATGCAACGTAGTTAACACATTTATGGAAGCTAATTTTTTACGAAAAACAGAAGTATTCTTACTGCAAACAATTTCTTTTGGTAAAAGACTCAGCCATCTTGATGTACGGCAAAAAAATGAATTGAAAGTTGCCAAAAACATTTTTTTACCTAGTTTACAATGATGTAGATTAAAACCACCTGTACGTTCCCCACACGGCCTGAAAACCCAGTACTTACTCGCTTGCAATCTAGTTTCCAGATGCAAGATTCGGAAACAAAAAACTAAATCGTTTACAATGCGCCTATATTTTAGACTACGCAATTTCAAAGTGGCAAGTCTTTCACTATATGACGGTAAACAACGTGGGTAATCGGTACTGGGAAAACATCTGTAAAAAACCATCCGAGTAAATACTTTTTGTACTCTCTCAAGTTTCATCGCATTCTTCTTAAGGAATGGATTCCAAACAGGTGAAGCGTAATCAAGGTGAGGTAAAACATAGGTTCTATACAATCGCACCAATAAAGCAGAATCGTTGCTGTGCACGTTTCTCAGGAGCATGAACAACGATGCCAATGATTTATTGATGACTGATTCGTAATGGCTGGTAAACTTGAGTGAACCATCAATCATAACCCCTAAATCTCTCACTACTTCCCGACGCTCAAGAACTGCATCCTCTCAGTAATATGGCCTGTAAGGAGCATCGCCCAAGTGCATCACAGAACATTTTGAAAGATTTAAAGGCAAATACCATTTCCTTGACCATGTTACCATCTTTTCGATAGTCGAAGAGAGGGCTTCATGGGCTTCAGTTTGTTCATTCTTGGCAGATGCGAAGTAAATTTTCAAGTCATCTGCAAAAGTTTGTATGCGAATATTTGAATGTGTTTTAACGAAGGCAGTGAAGGCACGATCAGCGGTGTAGATTAGAAAAAGAAGCGGTGAAAGAATCCCACCCTGAGGAACACTACCACAAACATACTCATCCGAATAGTCATTTCCGACTCGTACAGTCATTCTGCTTCACTGAGATACGATTCAATCCATGCCAGTAGTCTACTACGTACTCCGATTTTTTCAAGTTTGAATAAAAGTTTGCAGTGGCTGACTCTATCAAAGGCTTTAGAAAAATCGAAATAAATGATATCAATTGATTTGTCTTGATTAATTGCAGTAATCCAATCAAAAAGTGAGTCAGAAAGTAGGGCAGTGGTTAATTCTCCAGGTAGGAATCCATACTGTTCTGAAGGTATCAAATGATTCTTGTGTACCCAATCTTCTAGCTTTTCCTTGACAAATTTTTCAAGAATCCTACCACAAGGCGGAGTGATGCTTATGGGACGAAAGTTGGATAAAGAATTGCAAGTGGGATTTTTCGGAATTGCAGTTATCAAGGCATTTTTCCATAGCTTAGGAACCTGATAGGGATGCATTGAAAATAAATGTCAAAGGTGAGCATAGAGAACGGGCACACTTTCTATAAAATATTTGAGGAATTCCGTCGTATCTGACAGAAACCGTTGCTCTTAGCCTTTTTAGTATTTTGAGTAAAAGTTCTGGATATATTTGAATATCACTACAGCTAGAACTGCTGTGGATATGAAGTGAATGGAAAAATTGCGTTGACATTATTCCCACGCCTATCATCCTCCTTTGTAAAGATCCCAGCAAAAAACTCTGCCAAAGCAAAAGCTTTTTTCTATCACTTTGGAGAACTTTGTTGTCACTATACAAAAGGGACGGAAGTTTTTTTTGTCCTTTGCTGCAAAGTCTAATGTAAGCATAAATTTTTTCGCAGCAGGCTTAGCGAAGTGTCTTTCCCTATTGGCTAGATACTTCTTAATATGATGCTTAATGTCAAGGCATACTTGTCTATAAGTATCATCAACAAACGGATCAGATAGATTGGCGAAAAGACGGGACTTTTGCTGCAACAGGTTGCATATATGTTTTGGCTAGCCATGCGATTGACGTTTGTCAAAACGAAAGGGTACAAAGTCCGCGAAGATGCCGTAGACAATTCTACAGAAGCGTTCATAGAGATCATCGACGGACACATGGTTATCAGATACTTGCATCCAATCAATAGAAGAAATGACATTGCTAATTCCGGTGTAGTCAGCATTTGCAAAGTCAGGATACGCAAGAAATACTGCATCACAGAAGTCCAAAGAAACTCGAAATGAGATGACATTGTGATCTGAACCACCAAAAGGCGGGAGAATATCAACGTTGCTGAAAATTTCATTACTCGAAAAAATCAAATCAAGAACAGAATGATTTCTTGTTGCATTAGCAACATTTTGCAAAGGTGCACAATGCAGCAAAGACGACAAAAACTTTCCCTCATGGGCGGTTTTATGCGTTGCGTTAAAATCAATATTGAAATCACCAAGAATGATCGTGTTCAACGGCGATGAACTCAAGTCATAGATAGTGTCAGCCAATTCCTCGTCATACTTCGCAGTAGAGGAAGGCGGGCGATAAACCAAAATGATTCTCAAAGAATGATTTGAAACAGGAACAAAATGTTCAAGCATAGAAGATCAGAAATGTTTTTGTTACGAAACTTGACATCCTCCCTCATTCGGCCCATCCTGAGGATTTCAGTCGGCCAGCAGTCAACCTGTAATTGATCCTCCATTTTACTTGCAATATTCTGCACGAAGATGCGTCGCTTTGAGAGTTGCAAGAAAATTCTTGAAACTGCTGATTCTTAAAATTTTGAAACTTTCGTCATTGCGGTCGAGCAGAACGACATTACGACACCAGTGCCTCTAATCAAGGTAATCAGTGAAGCCGCATCTAGTCGGAAATTCATGTAGCTAGTCTTACCTACGACCCACCCCTCCCCACTGCAGACCTATCTGAAATACTCCTTCATTCTCATTTCCAAAATCTCACAGCGTGGCACTGCAGGAGAAAAGTCTGTAATAGGAGATTTTGACTCGAAGTGTACGTCTAACTTTCTAACTTTCGCACATCCCCAAGGTAAGGTGACTGACTTATACTGTAATCCTCTGGAGTTAGATCGTAATCGAATTGCACCCCTATTTCCGCGAAAAAAAAAGAACGAATGACATTGAAGAACCGAATTATAGATGAAAGAGTAACTGACAAAGCCTCAACTTGATTGACGTCGAAACGATCTAGTAATCTGAGAGGGATATAAGACATTAAGCATGATTAGACATTAAAAAGGTTTACTCACAGAGAATCGTTGTCTCCTTCACGCAAAGCTTCGCGAGCAGGCACATCAAAAGGTAGAAGTCCATCAAGGCCTGGCACAGGTAGGCCTGCAAACTCGACTGCACCAACATTCCACATCAGCCATATGGATAATGCCAGAAACAAGAGAGAGCGAGAACAAGAAATCGCTGAAAATACACCTCGGTAAGTGGCTCATAGGACTTTGATTCAGATGTTATGTCCGGTAGATATCAGATATAAAGTTGCCTAGAAACCTTACGCTTACCTTAGCATGCATCTGCCCGAAAAGCCACAGATAATGTTCGGAACGAGCTCAAATTAATCACAAAAACCACTCCATCAAAAGTCAACGATGTCCCAGCAAGTCAAAAAGGACGACCGGTAACGACACGGCGTTGACACGGCTGGATTCGCCATGGAGCGCGGATAGTGATTAGAGCGTAATTTCTTACCTGACTTCAATTTGCTTCCTTCGAGATTTACCTTTTGATGAACGCACCTTTTGATGACTTTTCAGGTTCTGCGAGAAACAGAAAAAGATCCATAATTGTCACATTTGTGCATCTTTTTTCCCGCAAGTTTCGCTTGTGCTATTGCGCTTTTTACTTCGGCTACGACATCTTCTGAAGAATGGTGCACTTCTCGTAAATGTGCGTACAAGTTTTTTCGCAAATAAGGGCCTTTCTTGCATAAGTGACAATAAGCTTTTGTGATCATTTCACTTAATCCTGTAATAGAAAAAGTTTTCCTACACATGTAAGAATTTATTTACGAAGAGTACGACGATAGCGTCTACGGTCGGGATTGGCGGTAAAACAATACAAGTCAGAGGAAGCGACGATTAAGGCCCGCATTCAAGTACATCCCCGTTGGAGAGAGGAGGGATGCTGAGAAGAGACGCTTCATATCTTTAAGGCTTCACAGATTCTCAGTACAACTTCACTTCGTTCGTGGGGAGATAGACGACTTAGGCTGATTTTCCCTGTCTTACGTGCCCTTTGGGAATCTCAGGGGTCACAAAAGCAGTGTCTCAGCAGTCATTCAAAACGGCGAGATATGCCGCCTCCCTCTGAGCTCATGTTCTCTCTTCGCAAGAGGGGGGAGGAGTATGTGCATATGGGCGTAGAACAAAGGGTTAGCGAAGTGGAGGTCATTATCACATCAGCAGTGAGCGTGCTCGCATTCACATCCACCCATCGAATATGTGATAGCTCAGAGAACATTTGAAGTATAAGAACAACAAATCACACTTGAAGGCAGTGTCAGGCCTAGTTGGGCTGAAGATGTCATGTTAATAAAAAACTGGCCCGTGTACAAAGTTTTCCCGGACACTGTTTTTGATACACGGACGAGCCTATATCTTGTTAAACAACACCCGTGCGCGAGGATTCAAATACATTGTTGGGTTGTGTGAAGAGTACATATGATATGATCTTTTATCACTTGCCAAGCAAACCAACAACTCACGTATACGAATCCTTTTCCCGCGTTGCGTTGATGCTGTATAGCCACAAAGAAGAAAAGGGTGAACACTGACACTGGAGCAATGACATACATGTGGTCAACACAACTGAGTGTTCAAACATATATAAATGGTAGTGAACTGCGACAAGGAAAACCAAATGGAGTTGAAAATGAGGAGATCTGTCCCAATCACAATCCGCGCTCCATGGCGAATCCAGCCGTTTCAGCGCCGTGTCGTTACCGGTCGTCGTCGAAAAGAGCCAAACACTGAAAATGATTGAGTGCATCCGCACGCAAATTTGAAGCATAAATCTGAAAACGAGGAACATACAACAACATAAACGCCAACGCGACGGAGAGCAACGCGGAAAAGAAAAAAACCGTAAAGAAACGCGGAAAAACAACAATCAAAGAAACAACGACTAAAATATGAAGAAAGAGCGTAAACAGAGGACTGATCACCGTGGAGTTATACGTTTGCTTGGCTACGCGCCAAATCGATACGCAGCCTGCTCCGGAGCCCTCCCATTTGTGCTCCGGGGCCCTCCCATTTGTGCTCCGGAGCCCTGCCATTTTCTGCTCCGGAAGTGTCCCATTTTCTGCTCCGGGGCCCTCCCATTTGTGCTCCGGAGACCTCCCATTTGTGCGCTCCGGAACCGTCCGATTTTCTGCTCCGCGGCTCGTCCAAATCTGGCGTACCTCCGGAGCAGAAATGGCGTATCTTTGCAGCAGATCCGGAGAAGGGTCCCACTCGCCTGCCAGTGACGTCACCGTGACCTACAAGAAGGGACCACCCCCTCGCCCCGCTCTCGTTGGTCAACTGGGTCCGCCGCGACTCTGGCAGATTTCGACTGTCCGCCGGAGGGGTCCGATCGATTGTCTTAGTAGGTTTAAGCTCCTACTTTTCGAATGACTTTGTAGAGCTGTGCCGCGCATATTTGTTCAGGAGATATGAGCACAAATCGAACAACAGTTGCAACGAAGTGCGGCGACGCGAACGACGCGTGCGACGTCGCAACTTCTCTTTGCTTCGATATCAAAGAGAAAAACCGTAGTTTCAGTACTGATGTGTACCGTGTACAACATAGGTACTTTTGAATACTATTAGAATCTGACTTCTTGTTCCTATCTTTCAAGAAAGCACAAAAGTCCCTCTCAAGCGACAAAATTCAAACACTTCGAATTCACTCAGAACTTTGGATATGGAGCTTATCTGGCCCACAGGATGCAAAATAAGGTCCCTTTGTAGGCTAACGGCTGAAAGTACACTCTTTTTCGCCGCGCGCGATTTCGCGGTCCGAAACGTGTTAAACTTCGCTTAAAACTAGCCTAGCATGTAACGACACAACTTTGGGAGATCTAGTTTTTGATTAACGAGGACTACAGGATCATCTGATTATCAAAATAATCCCAGCCCAATGCATGTATGACTCGTATGACTCGTTTATCAGCTAAGAATTTCGTTCCTCGAGGGAAGGAAAGATGAGGATCATCCTTGGTCCGCCACTTTCTCTCAGCAAACATACACATAACAGCAAGATGGCCTTCTTGGACTCATTGTATATGTGTGCAAAGTATGGCAAATGATTATTTGGCATGAATTTTGAACAAAAAAACCTTTTCCATACTCACTACTTTTTGATAGAATACTTATTAAAACTAGCATATTTTAGCAGCCCTGTCTCAGACACAAACGCGTCGAACACCAATAAGTCTTCCTTACATTAGATTTTCACGGGTACAGCCTGGAGCGCTTCGAAAACATCAGCTATGCTAATTTTATTCTCGAAATTTTATGAATTAAAAACAGAAAACATCTATTAGAAAGAGGAGGAAATGCTGCAACAAATGACGCTTGCGTTGCTCGCCAGTTGATGTCTACGATGCTTGACCAAATATGAAACTTGTTGCATCATAGAATTGATGCAAAAAATGTCTAAAGACTACTTATAGAAGTGAGACAAACTATTTCAACCCCGTAATGTTTGCCCTGTCCACAAGATAGTCGGATTTTTTCGGAGAAACAAAACAAAATTCTAAGAAAATCACCTGCATCACCTGTATCCCGTTATAATCATGTTACACGAAGGGCACCAGCAATGCCTCAGTTCGTCCCTGTTCCGGGGCAATTGTTGATCAATGTTCACGTATCGCACCAAGAACTAAACGTTTTAAAGACTTTTTTAGAGGAATTCGTGAACGTACCTGACCATTACGCCGCGGTCTTCCGATTTGAGTCTCGGGTCAACCAGTCTGTTATGGCACTAGTCCATGGATTGGCGCAAAAACGCATTTGTACAACACATATCAATTGTTATCAATTGTTCTCCTTGGCGTAGGCGGTAGCGGACCTTATCTTCGAAGGTTAGCGTTAGGTAAAACTCCGCACTTTCCCTCACCCGCGTGAGTAACATCACTCTCTCAAAAGTACGTTCGATGACGCCAACCGCATGTTCATCCTAATCCCTCATTGTCTATGTTTTTGAAGCGTACGTCAAAGCAGGAACAATCGCCGAGTTAAAGAGGTAAGCGCAGAGCCGTATGTTCTTAGTCTCGCTACGCCTTCAATTGTCTTGTATGGTCCCCATGCTGCACCTTTCCTACTGCTCAGGTCTGGAGCTAGATTCTTCATCATAATGAGTTCGCGATCTAGGTAGGTTCTTCTTGAGTTCAGTCGTAGACCGATCTTAACAGCGTTCGTTTTGCCTGCGTGATGCTCGGTGTTACCAATAGAATGCCATTAGCAAAGCGGAGGTGATATAATTGCTGGCCGCCGACTTTCCATTCCGTCCATTACTAACGTCCGGATGACGTTCTCGAGGGCGGAGGGATAGTTTCGGCGATATAGTATCGTTTTGTCGTACGCCTATCTTCATGTCATATGAATGTCCTTGTAGAATGACATGGTGCTGGATGCGAAGTGATTACACAGTTCACGAATTATCTTGATGTACTGAGCAGGGAGATCTTGATTGCTCAAGGCATCGATGGCTTCAATCTCAACCGAGTTAATGGCTTTCTTCAAGTCGGTAAAGATGAGACAGAGCCGTATCCTGTACACTCGTGATCGTTGAGCCTTGACACCGTGTGCAGTCTATGGTACTGAATCCTCCTTAAAACTCAGCTTGCGCGCATAGTTGTCCTTCATCTCACTCTCTCTTCCGATCCTGTTGAGAATGACTCGCGTAAAGATTTGTAAACTCAGACAACAGGCAGATAGGGCGATAATTGCCGATGTCGCAAGAATCTCCCTTCTTTACAGCAAACGGTCTTGCTGGTCTTCCATTGTCTTGAAACTTGCCTTGCGTCAAATATTGCGAAGAACCTTGCTAAAGTCTTGAGAATTAGCGAAAGAACAGAGGTGTGACGTACTCATCCTCCCTAAGGTAACTTGAGGCAGGTGGACGTGGCTATCAAAGAGGTCTGAGTAGAAGTCGTAGATGACCTTCTCCATTGATCTTGAGAAGCAGTTAAGATTCTGTAAGAACAATGAAGTGCGGTCATCTCTGTCTCAAAGGCAGCGGCTCGGCAGAATGACAACTTTGGGATTTTCATCATTCTCGGTTTCTTTCCGAGCCGCTGCCTTTAAAGCTGAGGAGGCTCCGGCGTGCTTTGCAGATACTTCTTTCAGCCTCCACCAAGTCAACCATCACTGCTAATCTTCTCTCCTCAAGGTCTTCTACATCGCTTCTCTGCATCGTTTCGTAAAATCGGACGTTAGTTGGGACCTGCCTATGTTTCGTGCATCCCCACCTTGGCGTATCAGCTAAAAAGTCTCCGGGATAAGACGCCTTTTCGTACTTTTGAGACTCCCAGCTTCCTTAGCACAAACGTGGAGTTGATGAACGGACCGTTCGTATTTTTCGCCGATGTTGTCGATCACGGTATCTCGTCATAAGGCGGATATCAAAGAAAACAGATCTACCTAACGGCAGTCATGGGACGATGCCTGAACTTGACAGTTCTGCTTCCATTGCGTAGAAAGTACAACCTGGCACGTAGGAGACGAGGTCTGATCCCGTGTAGAACTTTGGAACAACAGCGACGTCCATCAGGCAATACCTCTTTTGGCGATAATGTGGTCGACCTCGTTGGTGCACTGTTCACCGGGCGTTTCCCAAATTCAGAGTCGGGAAGGGGGTCGAACCTGGGAATCGAGGACTGTCCTGGAAACTGTGAGTTTCCATAGATAGTCCTCGTCGTCATGACGGACTCGGATAGTCTCTACCCTTGTTCGTTACACTATAAACATGATTCTGATCTACAGACGGCCTTCTAACCCTAATCTTCGTTAAAGTCACTAGCAATGAGCTTGTAGAAGGTGTGACCTTCCCTGTACTTTTTTAAACCCTTATAAAATGCCTCGAGCTCGTTCTCGCCGTAGCGGATATTGGGATGTAGACAACGAAGATGATCAAGGTAAGGATTGACCTACATGTTCATAATCGCAAATACCCGATTCGATGTGAGTTGTTCGAAAAAATCCGTTCATGGCCAAACGTGTGTTGACAAGCACTCCGCTACTCTTCGACTCTCGCATTTTCCCGATAACAATTCTTTTCCAGTCTCAAATTTAGCGTTCAGCGAGTGTCCTCTTGTCTCGGTCACTCCGATGACGTCGTACTTGGTCTTGCTTGCATCTTAAGATCTTCAATAGATGCGTCCGATGCGAGCGTTCGTACGTTGTAAGTACAGATCGTCATCATCATCCGTTTCGTTTTTGGCATAGATCGCCTTTCGAAATCAAAAACAAACTTTCCCATTGGCGCTGCTTTACCAGTAATTCTTCCAAAATAAAGGAACTCTCCAGTTTTCACTGTGTCGAACAGTTATTTTACTCGCAGGAATGCTTGCTGAGCTCAAACTCCCGCGAAGGACGATCGGATCTTAATTATTGAAGGCGATTCCAAACCCACCTCCCACCATAGTTGCGATAGGGGAAACAATTGGTCTTACCCCTCACTTTTGGGCCAGAACGCGGATGATCTCTACACCTGGAGCTGAACTGCGAAGTTAATTTGAGAGTAAATAATGAAAAAAAACCTATTGCAGACTCACCTCAGCAATAGAAAATTCACATCTATGGAAAAACAATATTTGTATCGATCACAGTACTAATTACGATAGTTATATCTTCCGCACCTTTTCAAAGGTGTTTTTAGTATGCACTATACTATAAAAATCATCTAGCTTCAAGAAAAAAATTGATTCAAATATATAAAAAGCAAAAAACACAAAAATTGATCACTTGAATTTTTTTCGAAAACTTCAGTGGTGGTGTTTGGCTGCTGCACCTTTCTCCATGTCTTCTTTTGGAAAAAAATTCAGAAAAACATTTTCAAGCCTTGACGCTTTCTAAGGCTTATCACAGCTTTGAGATAGGTAGACAAATAGACAGTTTACTTGTAAGAGAGAGATTGAAAAAACAGCTAATGGAAGTCTTTATCCAGGGTAGACGCTAAGCAAAAAACCATAAAAGTCTTATGCCAAAAATTACGGAAAAGCTTGTCGGGACGCAGCTATTACCCAACAGCTGCTCGCGATGGAGGTTGGCCTAAGATAACGAACCTCTAGAAGTGACGTCCGCCCGCCGTCAGGAGACGGTTCCCTCTTCCCCTTTCCCCCTTTCCCTTTTTGTATATAACTTGTATAATAAACATTATAGTAAGACTAATGTAACCCGCCACACATCAGGTAAAGGACTCGCGAACCGTTATCCTGACATGGAAGTCCCAGGGAGATATCTAGAATTCTAGGATCTGATTTTATTCTAAAGAACTTTTGATACGGGATATATTAAAAAAATTTTTTTTCGATTCCCCCCCCCCCTCCTCTTCTACAACCCTCCGATCGTATGGAAGGAGTCGCTCACCAACGAATGAGAGAGAGTGTGTGAGTTGTATAGCATTCTATTTACTTATTTACAAATAATTATATAAATATCTAATCATTTCAGAAAAATAAAATAATATAAAAATATACAGTCCTGCGAACAGTCCCATTATGTCAATTTTCGCTTAATAAATTACCGGCATCCGTGAAAATCTAGATTAAATACCGCGAGCCGTGAGTCCGTGAATGCCGTGATTTTTTGGAAAAAAGCTTATCCGTGACTTTTTTGGTAAAAATACATGTCCGTGATTCCGTGATCCTTGAGCCGTGATCCGTGAATATCTAGATAAAATACCGCGAGCCGTGATTTTTTTTGCAACCGTGATCCGTGATTTTCAATTGATTTTTTTTCTTCCTCAATAAGACAATGGACTTGTTCGCAACCGCTAGCAAAATTCAGATCTGTGTCAATTGCTTCGATCCAGCTAGCTACTGGCCCATGTACAGAAAGCCTCTTATGGGATAAGTCGATCAATTAGAGTCGCTAGTGATATAGCGCAAATGCTGTGTTGACCTTCTAGGCATTATAACAAACGAGTGCAACTGTCCGAGCGTGTCGACCTTTTCTGGTGATAAAGTAGCGCAGCAGCTTGTCAGTGGTGTAAGCATTTGACCTCGCCGCAGACTAATAATATTTGCGCGCCACGGTCTAGCAAATGCATTAATTGCGCATACTGACCTTTTATGATTGTGATAAGCGTTTAGCAACAACAATCGTGACCGTTATCTGCCGCAACGTCTACTCTTAAGTAATCTGGTTTAATACACTAGTTACCTAGGGGGCATCCCTCATAGCTTTTGTAAAGAAAGGATTCAATAAAGATCAATGATTTCTTTTACTGGTTTTCTCTTCCATTCACAAAACTTTGAAATAAAGTTAACCTCTCAAATGCGCATTCTTTTCAAACTGGAGTGCAACATTTGGATGTACAATGCAGAAAGGGTACACGCCCTAACCACAAAAAGAAAGGTCGAGAGTATAGCTGATATAATTCCGCGCCCCAAAGACAGTAAAGAGCTAAAATCATTCTTAGGTCCCATCGTACTTTCGAAGATTCACGCACGTTTTGCCTTAATTGCCATCCATTAACCACTCTTCTCAAAAATGTTGAGTTTATTTGGAAGGAGGAACATCAGCATTTGAAACATTAAAACAAGCCCTAGTGGATGCGCGTGTTTTAGTGCTCCTATTTTAGGAAATTTTTAAACATCCACACCGACGATGCATCTGCACTCGGTTTCGTCGCATGCCTCCTACAAGTCTAACCGGTGGCTAGTAGTAAATTTCATCTGAAAAAAGGCATCCGCTTTCTTACCAAGCACGAAAAAAAAGATGATGTGGTATTAGAAGCACTAACACTTGTTGTTAACAGCATAATCATCTCTGTTACAGCTTCTATCACTTTAGTCATTGATGATGCTGAATTAAAAACCTCAAGCATCCGTCAGATTCCGTGCCCGCCATGCTAGCCAAAAGAGAATACTCATTTGCTTTGTCGAGTTAACCATGACGATTCTGTTAGCCTCAACCATAAGGAACAGTTAGCATGACTCAAAAGTGAGGAGATTTCTTTTTGCTGTAAGGCGAAAAACATGCCAATAGCTTTTTGTCCGCAGAATCCAAGATAGTCACAAAGATGCGCTTCAAACCCTACTGAAGTAGATACATTATTACAAAGAAAAACCTGCTTTACTGTATGCTATGCACAAGCTGTTGACTTGCCATTAACTGGCTACAAACGATTTTCTCTACAACCTAGTGGAACACTCACAAATTGTGTGAACTAAGCCATAGAGTAGACCGTACAGACATAGTTTTTTTTCCAAAGAAGAAATCAAAAGAAGATTGCTACAATTTGAATTTCCAAAAAAATTCCTAAATCAAATTTTGTTCATAACATCTGCTTTTTGCCTTTCGAGATAATCAATTTCTCTGCATATTGCAAAGTGCGAGCCACAACTCATACTCTTCACACTACCAAGATAATGCAGAAATTTTAGCGACCTTCTCCACCGTACTAGAAATTAGTATTATAAAGCTCTGTAGTAATAGAAAATATATTATATATGTTTTCACAGAACATTTCCGTGAATATTTTTTTATATCAAACAATCTCTCGGAAAATTCGAACCTTTGTAACATTAAAAATCATCCTCCATTTACTCGGAGTCATAAGTAAACTTATTGAGAGTTCCCTTGGAATCGTGATTGAAAGTGATTTTTTTTTAATCAGCGTATTCATCCCAAGTAACACAGAATTTGTACAACTCCCCAAATTAACCGCTAAGTTTCCGCTTCAAAAAAAAAACCCTACTCTGTGTTAAGAAACAGATTGTTTCAATTCCGAGATCTGCTAAACGTTAGTTTGTTACAGATTACATAGCTCATAGACTGATCTAATAACTTCTGAAAAAAAAATACATGTGAACAAACTAAGGCTGATCAAAATAAGTTTTAAAATATACTTCATTTTTTCTCGAGACCTAAAGTCCTCAATTGCGAGATCATCCCAAAGCAGTTATCCCTCGCCAACTGTTACCAGTTCACTTCGCATTTTTTTTTCAGAACGTATTTGCCAGTCTTAGAAGGAATTCGCTTCAACCTGGTAGACGACTCAAGGCAATTTTGATAATATTTCCTGCTCTAAATTCCAAATTCAAACTTCAAAAAAAAATTTTTTTTCGAATTTTTCAAAGACTCGGGGAAAATGTACACTATTTTGTGCTGGAATTTATGGTTCTGAGCAAAACATAGTGTTGCTGAAATCTATGACAACTAAGGTACAAATATTTGATTTTTGCAGGAATATGCTCTTCTTTTTGCCAATTCAAAGTAGTAAGCTAATGAGTGTGTATTCTTCTTATAGCTGAAATTTCATATTCCCATTTTGGATTGTCTCGCAAGTTTTGCCACAACCGATTTCAGCAGCAGCCAACGCAAAAGCTTCCAAATACAAACGACATAATGCTCTAGATCTACTTAATTTACTCATGTTTTTCGAAAAACCAAACACTACATTCTCAAGCATTCGTTAACTTCAAAACGATAGGTAATTCTTCTCAAAAAAAATTTTTTTTCCTTCCACACCTTATAGACAAAATTCAACGAAAAGGATTTCACTTCATATGCACTTTTCAGTTTTCAGAGATTGTAGTGTACTGTGCTGCAACTGGACGAGATTTGCGTGAAGCGATACATACAGCTTCAACACAGAGCAACGAAAAAAAAAACTTTTTCTCATGGATTTTTCTAGCATATTGGTAGATACGTATAGCTCTGATCAAGCTTAAATCTCTCGAGCATAGCGCTAGATAACAGTTGGTTTTGTTTAAAAAAAATGGAACGTCATACTTTCTAAAAAATCTTGAGTTTGTTTCTATGATGCATTTTTCTGTGATTGTGCACAAATCCGAAAAAAAGGAGATTTTAGCAAATTATAACGTTCCACCTATTTCGGATTAGATTTCAAAACCTCTCGGTCAACTCAAAAAAAAAACTTTTTGTATGATCTACATCGCTCATTGTCGCTGCATTCTCAACATGTCCTACACAAAAAAAAACCTCGCAAAATGTTTGCAAGACAACTAAATAGTTCACAAAAACCGCGCTATATGACTTAGATTCGAAATAATGGACATACTATTGGTAAGAAAATTGGAAAATAGCAGTTTCTCCAAATTTGTGCGATTGCACAAACCAAGTCTGCTTTACGTTGATAAACGTAGCATTCAGAACTACATCTAAAAATATTTTCAGAGAATATTACTTGTAGCTGAATGGAGATTGTTTTCAGAAAACAATTCTCTTCTACACAAAAGAAAAAACTTGCTGTTTGCCAAAAAAAAATCCTCAGTGCTTCTGAACATGTTAAGATATCCAGATTGAAATTCTGAACGGAAGCAATGACCGCATTTTTTTTTTGAAAGTGATCAGCCGAAGCTGGCAAAGCAACGAAAGTATAGTTTTTCTTTTGTCGCAGTGAAATTCATTCTTGGGAATGAAAAGGAAACTGTTTACAACTTTCACGTCATCCAGTCCTCGTTTTTTCTCCTAGAAAAGAACGTAATGATTCCTTTACATATTTCAGAAAAATTCAGGAACTATCACTCTATATTTCTATATTGGATTTGGACGTTGAAGAAACAAAGACAGCCTTACACATTGCATGTTAGTAGTGAATTAACACACATGATGTTGGGATCACTTCCGCTGAAGTTTTCATACTTATAACCCATAAGCTAAAATTGTAGTTTTTGCAGCGGAAGCGTTCTGGTAGTGTATTTCTATGCTGGCACGATTGTTGTGTTTTTTTTCAAGCTGTATAGTTCGATCTGCATTTCCGTTTTGTAAATGTCGGTTATCGGTTAATGTTTTCCAAACCTAATTTCGAAAAAAAATGCTGAAAAAAAAGGAAAACATCAGAAGATGAACGATATCATGTTTTTTACTCATGATGGTAGTCTTGAAATCAGTTGCAAAACCACAAGACAATTTTTCAACGCAACCAGTTCAAAAAAAACCTGATTAACAGCGTTTCTTTTTGCACTCGCAAGATTTTTCCGATGTGAGTTTGTTTACAAATATTCTGCCGCACCGCTGCGTTTACCTATAAGCATGAAATTCTTTGAATCGGCAATTCAAAGAACGAAAAAAAATATTTCGTATTAGGCAGCGAAAAAAATCCCCATTTTTCTAACACTCAAAATTTGCCAACATGTTGAATTAAACACAGTTTGTTGTGCTTAATTAAGCATATCTTCCTCTTTGTTAAGTAAATAGAATCGTAATATACTGTTATATCGTTATATACTGTTTAACTATGTGTCACTTGCTTCTAGTTAATGCCTTATCATTACACATCCCAAAATTTCACAAATCGTCTACCTAATTTATGTAGGATATATAATTTCGTAAATTACTAATGTGATCCAGTACCGCCTAATACTTTGTTAACTACGTGTTCTTCCTCACCAAGCTGTTTTTCTTAATTATTATGTTCCACAACAAAAACTGTTTTTCCCACCCAGTTTTCACCTACTCTCTAAATACCAGTCACATCATCACAGTCCTGAAACTACCACCTAAAACTACTCCATCGGTCAGTCTCCGAGTGTCTTATCACCCATGCAACTTTATGCCACTGCCATTTCCAAACAGTCCCTAACGTCACATCCTCCATTTTGTATATCTCTCAGCTTGAGAACAAGCTTACTCAGTACCCCCAGGATAAGGTGAAGGTCGTTGGTTGGTTATCCAGCTCGCCTAAACCAAATTCCCCACTCGATCGATGAATCTGAGGATAATGGTACCAAAGTCGAAGTTCTTCATGGTCTCGCCGTATCACGTGTACTCCTTACACATGTTACTCGGAAGACATTCAACAACAGCTAAACAAGCTCGAGGACGAGCTTTCTGAAGGAATGGAGATGTCGGGACGCAGCTATTACCCAACAGCTGCTCGCGATGGAGGTTGGCCTAAGATAACGAACTTCTAGCAGTGACGTCCGCCCGCCGTCAGGAGACGGTTCCCTCTTCCCCTTTCCCCCTTTCCCTTTTTGTATATAACTTGTATAATAAACATTATAGTAAGACTAATGTAACCCGCTACACATCAGGTAAAGGACTCGCGAACCGTTATCCTGACAAGCTCACAAGGGAACGGTCAAAAGTTGAAGTGGCCAATCTAATCAAGCCGCCTACATTTCGATGCAGCATTCAACGCTGACTTCTAATATGTATTCCTTATCTGCTTATCGCCTTTGTGGACGAAGTTATGAGCAGTTTTATTGCTAACAAGGGAAGGATACCGGATGGCCGTGGACTTTCGAGACGAGATCTATACTAACATAGGTTCTTCGGTACGCTGAACTCAAATCTGTGCTTGGTTTCTGCTGCGCGGTCCTGGGTGGAAAGTTATGAGGATATTTTCGCCCCGAGCTCGCTCGGACCGACAATAAGTGCGAGCCTCGCCGCTTGACCTGCCAGCAGCGTGTGGCCTAGTGGATAGTGTGCTAGACTGCGGAACGGATGCTCTCTTTGGTTCGATTCCTTTTGAGGGCAATCTTTTTGCTGATGTATAAAGATTCTATTCGTGCGCAGAACCATTTCAGTCATCAAATCACGTCCTTTTTCTATTAAAAATTGATCAAAAAAGACTTCTTTTTCAAAATTCAAGCACTTTATTAGGTCAAACAATCAAAAAAAGGGAAAAAATCTGTGCTATGCGCAAATGTGATGCTCGATAACAAAATGACTGAAACAGAGAAGATGCTGGCAATGAGCGCAGCGTATGAAAAACATTTCATTACAATTTTCCTTCTCACACTGTCCCAACAAATCACGCGCAAAGCAGTATTGCACGGGGGTTTCAAACTGATCAGGATGTGCATCCAAATACCCTGCGGCGTACCAAGGATAGACAAGGAAATTTCGGAACCGTGGTGCACAGAATTGAAAATATATCAGGGAAAGGAGGCGTAAAATGGAATCTCGACTGTGTACAACGAAATCCAAGTCGTGGGCTATTATGTAGGAAGTGAATCTTTTATACATTGCCTTGAATGAACGGAAAAAATACACGTCCAGCGGTTGGATGGAGGAGGTGGTTCCTGGTGGAATGTTCATGATTTTGACCATCTTGTTATCTGGTACGAGCGACAGCATGGCATTATGGTCTTTGAACGAACTCCAAGAGTCGACCAACAAAAGTATGGACGTTGAGTCCGCCGAAGCCAGGCACGATTGGACCCATTCCAGCAGCAACGGTTTGTTCATTATGTGGGACATGTGGGCCCGAACCTCCAAATTCCTTGCTTGAAAATGGCCTCTATCCGGAAATTTTCCTTGCGCCTCCTTCAAAAGAAAATTTTGCTTGTAGAGGAGTACGGCGAATCACAGACCTGCATTACTATAAATAATTTTTCTCCCAGATGTCCGTCTATGTACAACATGGGCATGATGGTAAAGGAGTGTGTGGTCGCAGCGACTGATTGAACCACTCTCGTTACCTTCTTCAGCCCCTTTGTTGCAAGAGTCCGGGTAGAATGCAGCTCTTTAAAAAAGCCGCTTTGGTCTACATTACATACCATACGCCACTTTTCCATCTCTACAAGAAAAATTCTGCAAAAATCGTAACACCATTTTTCGTATGTAATCACCTTTCCGCACTGCACTGACGAATAATTCAGCATCGGATGAAAGACGGTCGTGGTTCAAGAAATTTCTTTTAGACGTGAAAGTTGTGACTCGTCTTGATACTATGCCATTCCTTTTCTTGAACTCTTGGAGCCATCGATGGCTTGCCTTGAAATTTGGAATACCGACTTCATCCATATTCAACTTTAATGCAATCTGTCGAATATCGCTGTCATGGAGAGCGATGCCCATTTGAAATTTCGACGCAACAGCATTCTTTAATTTTGATGCCAAAGCTCGTAGGCTCGATATGCGATCTGCTCGGATGACCTCTGCATATATATTTAGATTACAAAACTGTTCTGAACTGTAGCTTATTTTCAAGTTAATTTACTTACGCTTTTTCTCAATTTCTCTCAACCTGTGGTATTCGTTCGTTATAAATCGAAACCTGCTTTTCATACTTGATAAGGGCCTGGAGCCTTTTTCTGTCGATCGATAATATTCTATTGCGCTTTTTACCTGCAGAGGTTAGAGTTAGGAAAAAAATTCTTTCAAAGTTATTGTGGCATACCACTTCCTCCGATACATCCACCTCTCCAAATCGAACGGGTCCCTTATTCTCAACGTCTTCCTCATCCGTATCCTCAGCAGACCACGATGAGTCTGTATCAGAATCGTCCATAACCTCACTTTCATCACTTTCCACATCCAGGAATCCATAAGTGGCTTCACGCAAAATCGCAGCCATGTGGTCTATGAACTTCTGCTCTATCCTGGTAGGAGCGCGCGTCTCCTTACATGGACCAAATTCTTCTGCTAGGCGTGAAACAACCAGTTCCGGACAAAACATAATTGAGTTCAGAGGTTAATGAGTTATGAAACTCTCCCTCTCTCATCGATTGACAGGTCATAGCTTATGTGCACGTAGGCATATTGCGCCTACTTGTTCAAAATCACGTTCGTTGCAATCGCGTGCAATCGTACATCAGTGAACCTTATTTGTTAGCTCTCACTGCTTTAACGACGATTTTCTTCTATTCGTCGTGCTATGCATCTACTGGGTTTTTGGAGTGGTTCTATGTACAAAAAGAGACTTTATGTACATCAGCAAAAAGATTGCCCTCAAAAGGAATCGAACCAAAATGAGCATCCGCTCCGCAGTCTAGCACACTATCCACCAGGCCACACGCTGCTGACAGGTCAAGCGGCGAGGCTCGCACTTATTGTCGGTCCGAGCGAGCTCGGGGCGAAAATACCCTCATAACTTTCCACCCAGGACCGCGCAGCAGAAAACAAGCACAGATTTGAGTTCAGCGTACCGAAGAACCTATGTTAGTATAGATCTCGTCTCGAAAGTCCACGGCCATCCGCTATCCTTCCCTTGTAAGAAATCTTACGTGGAATCCCGAGAATGAGCACACTCTTGCAGCTTTAGCTCATCTTTAGGCTTTAAGAATATAGGGTAACCCAGCTGCATATTTTGGCTCAACATTAAGAAGAACATGGCTCCGCACTGCCAAATTTGCGCTTCACATGCACGATTTCTTAGCAAAGTAACGGCCTTTAACGTCTCATAATATCGCCCACAGAGGGCTAAGCATATACGGAATATAGATTCGAAGTCAGCATTGAATGCTGCATCGAATGGTATGCAGCTTGTCTAGGTTGGTCACTTCGATTTCTGATCATTCCCTTGTCAGTGTGATATGCAGTGATTACTGTGGATAGTGAATGTATTAGATTGTCTGGAAATTAATGCCCGTTTTGAATTTCAACCTCAATAAGTCATACACTTCTCACTTCTAAATAGGTTGCAAAGTACCATTCGACAGAGCAAAGCAAGCTCTACAAGATGGCCATCTTGCTTTTGCAACAGCTCTCATCCACCTCGAGTATCAAGGCAAAAAGTAAAAAGACTCAGCAGCCGGAAAAATCGAAAAAAATCGCAACTCAGTTCATAAAAATCCTACAAAAATTCTAACTTGCTCACGTAAACACTATCCACATAAGACATCCATATACGCCTTTGCCGTATTTTTTCCTCTGTTAGAGATCAAGAAAACGGAAATTTTCGTGCATTTGCCAAAGTGATGCTGTGCCAACCCCACATAGGTAGTTGTATAGCACAAGCCTGTAGAAGTACAGACCTAAATTTTCAGCTCTCTACAAGCTTTAGTTCTCGAGAAATACCAAACATAGCTCTCCCTAGTTAAGTGCTCCAAGCTAAAATTCAAATTTTTCGAGAACTAAAGCTTGTAGAGAGCTGAAAATTTAGGTCTGTACTTCTGCAGGCTTGTGCTATACAACTACCTATATGGGGTTGGCACAGCATCACTTTGGCAAATGCACGAAAATTTCCGTTTTCTTGATCTCTAACAGAGGAAAAAATACGGCAAAGGCGTATATAGATGTCTTATGTGGATAGTGTTTACGTGAGCAAGTTAGAATTTTTGTAGGATTTTTATGAACTGAGTTGCGATTTTTTTCGATTTTTCGGGCTGCTGAGTCTTTTTACTTTTTGCCTTGATACTCGAGGTGGATGAGAGCTGTTGCAAAAGCAAAATGGCCATCTTGTAGAGCTTGCTTTGCTCTATCGAATGGTACTTTGAAGCCTATATAAGAATGAAAAGTGTATGAATTATTGCGGTTGAAATTCAAAACGTGCATTAATTATGAACCAACCTAATATTTCCCTTGACGTACGACAAGCTGATTAAACTAATCATGGTAAAGCACTGCAGCAACAAAGGCACTCTCAGGAACATTAATGGGGGAAAAGAAGTAGATGGCAGCAATAACAGGCAGAAACACGGCACATCCGAACCGAAGCGATGCATCAGTTAGGAAAACATCAGGAAAGCGAGGATAGGACTCCTGCGAAAGCCAAGCTCTGAAGAAGGAATGGAAGCCATGGCGAACATAACAGCACTGATTGACAACTATAAGGCTGAGGGACATCGGGTTGGAAGCAGTCATCTAAAAATCAGATAAAATTTTTAGAATCTGAAGTACATCAACATTTTGCAGTCTTCTACGAAAGATGGCAGAGTTTTCACTTGAAGTTATTTCATCTGGTAAGGATGATAACCATCTTGAAGTGCGACAAACAAATGAGTTGAACGTGATCGAAAGTTTCTTTGTGCCTAATCTGCGATAATATAGATTGAACTTACCTACTCGTTGACTACATGGTCTAAACACCCAGTACTTACTGGCCCGGAGTCTGGTCTCCAAACGCAAAATGCGAAATCCCAGAACCAGATCATTTATGGTACGCCTGTACTTTAGACTATGAAGCTGAAGGAAATTGAGTCGTGATCGATACGATGGCAGACTCTGGGGATAACTTGAATCGGGGTAACATCTGTAGAAGAGGATTCTAGTGAAAGTTTTCTGAATTTTTTCAAGTTTTTCAATATTTCTAAAAAGGGCTCCATACCGGAGATACGTATTCAAGATGTGGCAGTACGTAGCTTTTGTATAAGGTCAGAAAAATCTTCGGATCATTACTATGTATATTACGGAAGATTGTAAAAAGAGCTGAGGAAGATTTTTTGACAATCAAGTCAATATGGGTGGAAAAATTGAGTGTTACTGATAATCACGCCAAGGTCTCGTGCGAGGTTGGAGGACTCAAGATTGACACCATCATAGTTGTAAGTGTGGAAAGAGGATTCACCTAATTGCATAACAGTAGTCTTGGAAGGGCTTACAGGGATATTCCAATCTTTAGACCATGATATCATCCTTTGAATAGAAAATGAGAGTGCATCAAAAGCAGCATGTTGTTGACTAGGGTCTTAGCAGTAATATACTTTGATATCATCCGCAAACATTTGTACTTTGATGTCAAGATGGGTTTTCAAAAGAGTAGGGAGTTCGGCAACGTAAACCAGGAATAGTAGAGGAGAAAGAACGCCTCCCTGAGGGACACCACTACTACAACAGTACCGATCAGAGTACACCGTCCCCACACGAACTGCCATACTTCTTTCGCTAAGATATGATTTTAACCAAGAAAGAAGAGGCCCCCTGATGGCGTAGTTCTCAAGTTTAAAAAGAGTTTACTGTGGTTTACCTTGTCAAATGCTTTAAATAGATCAAAGTAAATTATGTCTACAGCTTGACCTTTATTGAGAGCTGCAGTCCAGTCAAAAAGGGAGTCGGTAAGTAAGGTTGTGGTAGAGCATCCGGGAAGAAATCCGTGTTGTTCAGATGGAAGAACATGGTTTCTATCCAACCAATCAAAGAGCTTTTTACAAATGACCCTTTCAAGAACTTTGCCAGCGGAAGGCATGATACTAATAGGGCAAAAATTTGACAAGGCATTGCTAGATTCTTTTTTAGGGATTGCAGTGACAAGAGCTTCTTTCCAAATTTGAGGCACAACTCCCTCTGAGAGCGACATGTTAAAATATATGAAAGTGGTACGCAAAGTGTTTGTGCACAGTTCTTAAAAATGATCTGTGGAATACCGTCGAATGTGGGAGTTGTGTTGGGCTCCAGACTTTTCAGTGTACTGAACACTGTATCAGAATTGACACTTACATCATCTATAGATTCGGAGATGCGAGCCATTGCCCAAGGCATGCTCATTGCGTGGTTGTCATCATCAGCCTTTTCAAATACATTGGCAAAAAATCGCCCTAACGCATGCGCCTTCCCCTGGTCGTCCCCAAAAGAGGTACCAGATTCGTCAATTAGGGTAGGAAATCTCATATTGCCTTTTGCTCTACATTTGAAATAACTATACAACTCTTTGGACTCTTTTTTTGCAAGCAGATGTTCATGGTTTCGTAAAAAAAATTTCAAATGATGATTCAAGTCAGAACAAGTTTTATTGTACAAGTTATGATTTAGTGGATTTGTGAGTGATGAAAAGAGCCGCAACTTTTGTTCAATCAAGTTGCGAATGTGATTGGGATAAGTGAGAGGAGGAACTTTTTTGAATTTAAGAGGTACGATATTGGCAAGCACATTATATAAGGCAACAGTTAAATTGTATGGGCCCTTTAAAGACATAACAAAAATGTTTAAAAAATTATCGCTGGTAGAGATTGGGCGTTTTCATCGAGAGTGTAAGACTTCAGTAATGCTTCGGAACCAGGATTTCTAGGTCAATTGGTACGTTTAACATTCTTGTCAGACTGCATGCCTAGTGTTTGCGCTTCTGAAAGTATCTTGGAGTCTTCGGTCATACTTCTGGCCAGCAAGTTAGATCCCCGTCTGCGATACTTTTTGCAGGGAGAAAAATGCTGTTTTTTGAAGAGTAGAGGATGTTTGCGACTGAGAAGCTTATTTCCTACATTCCACACTTTTTTAATTCGGACCACCCTCTCTTACGACCCCCTCCCCCCACCGCCTGTGCCCCCTTTACGACCCACCGTTGCTATAGTCGCATCACACGCTTGACCCTGCTTATCGGATGGTTATTAGAGCACCCTCAAAAGTCTAAAATGAAATTTTTGAAAGTTAGCGAAAGTCAGACATGATAAAATGAAGGGTTCTACTTTTCCTCAATTATCTCAGCGCTTGTCAAAGCAGTCACAACGGAAACGCAGCTGCTGGAACGGGGACTTTTCCTCTGCATTGATTTGTGTTTGAACGATATGTCTATCCTTTGTTTTGAACGATTCTAGAACAGGTCTAAAAAGGCATGAACTTTCGGATCCACCCAATACCTTTCTCCTAATTTACTTTGACTGATGAAAAATGCATTCAATTCTCTTTCTTATGAGAAGAACGTAATCTTACTAATGTATTAGGTTGCACGGAAATTAATGCCCGTTTTGAATTTCAACCGCAATAAGTCATGCATTTCTCATTTCTAAATAGGCTGCAAAGTACCATTCGATAGAGCAAAGTAAGCTCTACAAGAGGGCCATCGCATTTGCAACAGCTCTCATCCACCTCGAGTTTCGAACCAAAAACTAAAAAGACTCAGCAGCCCGGAAAAAAAATCGTAACCATTTCATAAATATCCTACAAAAATTCTTACTTGCTTACGTAAACACTATCCACATAAAACATCCATATACGCCTTTGCCGTATTTTTCCCTCCGTTAGAAATCAAGAAAACGGAAATTTTTGTGCACTTGCCAGAGTGATGCTGTGCCGTAACCACGTGGGTAATTGTGTACCACAAGCCTTTGTGGATTTGTGTATTTTTCATCAGCCAAAGTAAATTAGGAGAAATGTATTGGGTGGATCCGAAAGTTCATGCCTTTTTAGACCTGTTCTAGAATCGTTCAAAATAAAGGATAGACATATCGCTCAAACACAAATCAATGCAGAATTTCGTCCCCGTTCCAGCAGCTGCGTTTCCGTTGTGACTGCTTTAACTTTCAAAAATTTCATTTTAGACTTTTGAGGGTGCTCTAATAACCATCCGATAAGCAGGGTCAAGCGTGTGATGCGACTATAGCAACGGTAGGTCGTAAAGGGGGCACAGGCGGTGGGGGGGGGGGTCGTAAGAGAGGGTGGTCCGAATTAAAAAAGTGTGGAATGTAGGAAATAAGCTTCTCAGTCGCAAACATTCTCTACTCTTCAAAAAACAGCATTTTTCTCCCTGCAAAAAGTATCGCAGACGGGGATCTAACTTGCTGGCCAGAAGTATGACCGAAGACTCCAAGATACTTTCAGAAGCGCAAACACTAGGCATGCAGTTTGACAAGAATGTTAAACGTACCAATTGACCTAGAAATCCTGGTTCCGAAGCATTACTGAAGTCTTACACTCTCGATAAAAATCCCCAATCTCTACAAGCGATGACCATGGATAATTTTTTAAACATTTTTGTTATGTCTTTAGAGGGCCCATACAATTTACCTGTACTTTGGAGATGCTCTGCTAGAGTTGTACAAATCGTTATATTTCATAGCCTGTGGATTTTTTTGAATTATTTATGGCAACAAAAAATGAAAAGGGGGTTCGTATCTAGGCCGCATCTAAATTTTTTCGCCGCTATGGAGGCCTGTTCGCTGCAACTTTGCTGTATTACGACGCCATCCTCCTACTTTCTTTCCTAAAAATTTCGGGCTGTTTCGTTGCGTCTCCAGTGAGTTAAGGATTTTCGAGCTTGCCAGTTTTTGGCTTCTAGGATCGCATCTATTTTTGCTAGAGTCGCATCTAAATTTTTTGGAGCTTACTGCTCCTGTGCTGCAACTTTTACCTTTAATTGTTTGAGCACTATAGTACTACAAAACCTGTTCATTGGAGCCTTTTAATCTTTTCTTGACTTCAGTTACGAATTTTCAAAGCAAGATCATGCACATTTTAGACATCGTTCTGGAAGACGCTAAAACGGTTTTTTTCCGCAGGAAAATCTGTGCAATAGAAAGCAGGCCTATTAGTCGAAAACAATATTTACGCTTCAAAAAAATGGTTTTTTTGTTCCTGCAAAAAAATATTATCGCCTACGGGGATAAAACTCGGAATTGTCATACAAATTTGAAACGTTCTATTATCCAGAACCATAGTCTGTATCTTTCGTTACCACTGGACCATGAAAGGATTATGCCGAACATTCATAAACAGCAGAAAAAATTATTAACCTTTGCAAGAAAAGGAGTTATTAAAAATAGTCAAATATAATGACCAAAGTGAACCGTTCCGTAATGCTGAATTTTTCTTGGTTGTTATTTTATTTCATTTTTCATAGGTAGAGCACATCTTGAATAGCATTCAAATCATATTCGATGTTCTGCTTTGTCAGATGATGTCCTTTCCATTCATATTTTCCCAAACACAATAAGCATAGCCAATTTGTAAAAAAATTTTATTACTTACCCAATCTACGTAGAACTATCTGTTTTTTGAGTGCTGAAGCATTACTTGCATTCTCCCAGTTTTTAAATAGTTATCTTTCTCTGACTTATAAATTTGATTGAGATACATTGGCAGGCATTTGAGATTGACATTCGTTTATGCAGGTTACCGTAAAAGGAAGTGGAGGAGGGCGGGGCGGGGGAATGGGGTAGGTGGAGGGGGGGGGAAGGAGGAAGGTGGGAGTCGTAGGGATGGGACCTTTAGGGGGGAGGTCATAATGAGGGTCCCGGATCGCATCAGCACGCGTGATGCTGATAAGGCAAATCTTTTTTAAAGCAATACAATTTTTTCACCTCTCTGGCATGCTTTCTAGAATTACTAAAATATGTTTTCTGAAGTGATTATATTTGGCTCATTCTAACCTCGCAAAACATCAGAGTTGAACAGTTTAGGTACTATTTAATGCATCTTTTTCTCCTCTTTCTGACTGCTACCTTTTCTTCGCAAGATATGCGACTTTTGCAGACAAAATTGCTGTAATTCCCAATTTTACGGGTGCGCAAGATTGGAGTCGGAATTCCAAAATCTATCCATTTTCACGCCGTAACTGCTCATTTATTTCATAACTAGTGACAATAATAGCCGACTTTGGGAACTTCATTTTGAGGAATTCGCGGTGTTTGGTGCAATGATGTGTCACGCGATTTTTTCAAAATTCAATGCACTGATAAAATAATTTAGCAAAATTCTAAAGATGAAGCTGAAAAAATGCAAAGAACTGCATTGATTTGAAAAAGATTTACCTTGTCAGGTAGTTATTAGAGCACCTTCAAAAGTCTAAAATGAAAATTTTGAAAAATTAGCGAAACTTAGACATGGTAAAAATAAAGGGTTCTAGTTTTCGGCAATTATCTCAGCGCTCGTCGAAATAGTCCAACGGAAACACAGCTGCTGGAAAGAGGAAAAAATGCCCCATCGGATAGTGTAAAAACGATTTGTCTATCTTGGTTTTGAACGATTAGAATAGATCTAAAAAACGGCACGAACTTTCGGACCCACCTAATATATTAAGCAGATCAATCTCAGTCTTACTGCTGGGAAGAGGTGGAAAAATTTAGACAGTACTTCGATTCTCCATCGCAGCGTTCGAATGGTATATAGCTTGTTGTGGCATTTCGTTTACTGGCTTCAAAGAATCCTTGCTCCATGACTCATAAAAGCCAATACTTATACGGGACGGGGTGGAGCAATCTAAAAGTAAATATCTCCAACCTATTAGAAAACTGGCAAGTTTTTCCGCTAAACAATCTATCTATATACCATTCGAGAGCTTAGGAAATGGGGGAGTTCGACATAGAACGTCGACTTTTTTCTAGGTTTTCCGAGCCGTGAGATATAAAAAATTTTATCTGTTCGATGTGTCAACGGATTTGATGTGCTCATTTTCTGCTCTCTTATCGCAACGAAGGTGAAAGCTACAAGAAAGTAATTGACGATCTACGTTTGTTAATGAAGACTTGCTTTATTAGATAGACAATCAATAGAGCTAGGTTTTGTTGGGGAGCAACCAACTCTTGAAAATTGACTTTAGATGAAACGTTTGTTTTGAATGTAAGCGAAAATTTTACTAGCTTGAGATTTGCCAAGCCACTGCCTTTAAAGGCAGCGTCCCAGCAAAAGGATGGGCTGGGTTTTTGTGGCGATGAAGTAGACCCCCTACCTAAGCGATGACTGAAGTCTGGAGCGAAAGAGGGGGTCTACCAAGTCTGGAATTTGCTCCGAAAGTGGCCCAAATCTTACGGTAGGCCCGGACGCCGCCCACACTGCAATACCGATTTGCAAGGCCAGAGTGCGTATAGCGCAACAGTTATGAGCGCAGGGTCGCGCAAAGATTCTGCGTCTCTACCTTGCATGCATTTCGTACTCGGAGCCTACCGTAAGATTCGGGCCAGGGGGGGGAGCGATTTCAAGGCTTCGTAGACCCCCTTTCGCGCTGCAAACTTCTGTCGTCGCTTACTAGGAAGTTTACTATTACATTACTACCAGAGCTAACCCGCAGTCTGGTGGGACGCTGCCTTCAAAGGCACTCCAAGCAAAGAGTCGATTTCGAGATTTTGTGCTTACCTGGGCTATTCGCTATGCTGAATCCGAAAAACAACACTGGAGAGCGCGAAAACGGCGGAAGAAGGCTCTAACGGAGGAGAGAAATTGGTGGGCGGGTATGTTCACATAGTGGCGTCACTCTCCCAGCTTCAGGAGCGATCTTCTCGCTTCCTCTAGTCGCCCTAATATCATTACCAGTCAACTGCAAATGAGTGGCATGAAATTACAGACAAGATCGCCTCTAAAGCCTGGAAGAGCAACGTCACGGTGTGAACGGCCCCACCCACTTGCAATTTCCCTCTTGCGTTAGGGCCTTTACTGGCGTCTTCGCGCTCTCCATTGTGGTTTATCGAATTCGGCATGGCAAATACAGTGTGCGCCAGAATTATTTGCGCATGTATTCTGCAACGCAAAACTCGTGCAAGACGAGATCAGCGATAGGCAAAAAGCTTTTTCGTTTTAGTAACGTTTTATCATGAAGAGGCTATAAATTGGAGTTTCTAAGTGTGGCTTGAGAAAAATCACAAATATTTTACTGATTATGTTGCGCGCAACACGCAGGTATTTTTTCAGAGAATCTTCTGCTTCTTCATAAAAAAATGCTCTTGTAATGCAAGAAACACACCACATGATAGAGCAAGTTTTCGGCTGCAACATACTGTAAGCGCAAAATCTAGGATGGTTTGACAAGAAAATTATCGGCATTTAAACAAAGTCATTTGTTTGCTACATGCTCAAAAACTGCACGTTTTAGGGGTGTGAATGAGCGAGAAAAGCAGAAATTGACTCCAAATCAGGTCGGAGTTCAATTTCATCAGTGGAAAAGAACTGAATATTTATCTAGAAGCTTTGTGAAAGCACTATAGCACTGAATTCGATGACAGGCACGTTTCTGTAGCTTACAAATGTGATTTGAAAACAAAACGGCCACTGACACAAAAGTGGCATTTGCGTACTTTTTGTTGCCATTTTTGGAAGAATAATTGTTGGCGAACGCAAGTACTACGATTCGACAGCGCAAAGCCTCCTCCACTGTGGACATAAAATCCCTTGAAAATGTGTCAGGAATCTCCAGTTACGGAATGAATAATAAACTATCGAAAAATTAGGTTTTTGCGCTTTTCAAAAGTATTAGTACGACAATTTCATTATTTGCACAAAGGTATGGCAATCACCTTGGGCTCATGAAACGCTATTTTGTAGAGGATGATTGCAGCATTCCACCACATGAATTTTGAAATCAAAACTAAGAGTAGTTTTTTTGCAGCATTGACGCAAATACTTCTGGCGCACCTTGTAGGCCCAGCAAGCACAAAATCTCAAAATCGACTCTTGGACATTGCGTTCAATCAAGGTATTCGTTCTTCTACCCATAATACGGGTACGCGAAACTATTTAGGTACCATATACAAGTGTGCAGGTAGACATATGTATCAAAAATATCGCCCTCAGAAAGATTGCTGTTGACTTTGTCAGCAGAATTACCGAATGCAAACCACGCACAAGACAGACCGTATCTTGACTTGCTTGTAAGCGGATTATGCAGCTCTGCTATACGGATTTTTATACCATTCCAAAGGCAGTTCTTTTACCGTTCTTATAGTATAATCGGACCAGAGGACCAGCGCATCAAAGCTCCAAGGTTTTTGCTTCAGGGACGAGATTCACAAGGGCGCTGCAAATCGAGCGCATTTCGTTACAAGTCGCTGCA